>VDFB02193867.1:605099714-605132099 GCA_007258455.2 Sequoia sempervirens
ATTATTTCTTCTCATTCTAACATTTTATTTATTCTACCATGAAGGATATTGGAATTGTAAATTGTAAATATGCATTGGAATTGTAAATGAAATTGTTGCAAAATAAAATCTTATTTCAGCTATCAAATTAATGTGATATACGATTGTTGCTTATGGTTTCATTGATAACATGCAGGAAAGGAAGAGCCAATATGAGAAGGGAAGACCATCGAGTAGATCAAAATACATCTTCTTGTGGTGAAACTTGACCCCCCCTTTCAAGGCTTAAAAGGAAATAGAGTTAACATGTTGATAGAGTAAGGTGGTAAGGGTTGATAGAAAAAAGATGATTTACATTTTGGGTTGAGAGGGTATTTATTTGTGTTCCAAGTGAGTTGTAAGTTGAGGGATAATGTTTAGAAACCATTATCCAAGTTGAAATTCGGATAGGTCTTTAAATGGTTCTTTAAAGATGGTTGTTGGTCAATTTCCTTCATTGGGGTGCAAAAATAAACCCTCTAGGGTATATACCATAGTGGTAGGGGTCAAGTAGGCATACAATAGTTCCCTTAGGACATGATTTGACCACTGAAAAAGTCCTTATTATGGAGAGTGATGAGTTTTGAAGAGAGGATGTGATGGAAAGATGGAGGGGATGACCAAGTTCATGTTTCTTCTTCAATAAGGAAAAAGACTCTCATTGATGGAGGTAGGAACACTTCACACCTCCCCATTCAAGGGTTGCAAGTTGAAATTTCTATATATCCTAGAGAGGAAGGAAGAGTGGGGTGTTACCCACTTCTCCTCTTGGAGAACTTGAGTGAAGATGGTAGAAAGAATGAGAATAGGAGAGGAGTCCATCTCTTTGTAAAGATAGTGATGAAGATGGCTTGGTTTGGAGAGGAAAGATGGATACAAGATTTTAGTCCCTTCACCTAAAAGAAAAGATAAGTTTTTCTTATCTTTTTCTTATTTCCATTTACCCTTGTCTTTTGATGTTAAGAAAGTGAAATATTGTATGGGTCATGATTGAAAATAGAAAGTAGAGAACTTAGATGCATGAAATTTGTGCTATTATAGTTTATTTCCTTTGTAACAATGAGAAAAGACTGCATTTATCATCATGGAGCTAAAATAATTCCCTGCTCGGGGTATGGTTAGAGCCCATGAGGCTCCATGACACCATTATGGTAGGAAGGAGAGCATGACCATATTCATTTATGTGCCAATCCTTGTATTTATAAATATGTCTTGTAATCTTTGAAGGCTAGTGCTTAGTTTTGTAAAACAAAACAATCTGTGAAGGCAAGTCACATTCATGAGTTGTTACCCATTACATTCCCATATGACATTCATGAGATTAAAAGTTGTATTGTTACACTTGTATCTTGTTGAAAAGAAAAAAGGATGTGCTCTATGGAAGTGTAAAAAAAACAATTTATTAATCATATATGTAGTGAAGACTATTACGACTATGTAATAGTATGACGAATGCTTATTCTATCATTACAAAATAGTATGTGACCATGTGGATGAATTAGAGTTATTCTCAAAGGAGAAATAAAGCACCGATTAATGTCGTGCATGGAAAATAAAATATGAATTTAAATGTGTAGGGTTAGAATGGAAAACAAGGAGGTAACCCTTGGAAATTTGTACTTCAAATTAGAGTAGTTTCAGTAACGCGTTACAAACATATTCACCCTTTTTTTTTTTTTGTTTCTATTGATTGCATTCTGTAATTTCATGTTCATATGGTGAAGTAAAACCAAGGATAAACGAAAGGGGTATTTTAAACTGTGGTTGGGTACGAAATAAGAGACATTAGAAAAGAAGTGTTTATCGTATCTTGAGTGGAATGCATTCTGTTAGAACAAGATGCATATTTGACTGAGTTAAAAGGTGAGTTAAAAGGTGTTTTGGGTGCCCTGTTTGGAAACTATTAGGGTATAGTGTGTTTTGCTAGATACAATCCTATTCTCAAATTAAAACTCTCATGTTTGGTATTGAAATAGATCTTTAATTCCAAATACACAGATAAATGATATGCAAGATTACATGGTTAAAACTTGGATGTTGGTTTGTACGTGCGATGGTCTAATCTAAAAGATATACTGTGTAAATTAGCTTTGTGTAATAGTAGTTCTCAGAAAGGTAACATTTCCAAAAAGAAAAAAGAAATCAATAAACCCTCATCGATATGCCAATTGGGCTTGGTACTGTGGAACCATATTGTAGCTACAAAATTCATGAATATATGCTAGACCCTCTCTTCTTAGTGGTAATCTAAGTTCCTCGCAATGTTGAAGTTGAACCAATATAAGTTTAGTCGTAACAAGTCATGTGACTACTTAAGGAAAGATGAAAATTGTGTTTACTTTCATGAACTGACAGGTTGTTAATAAAAGAAAGCAAATATAGTTATAGACAAGAGGTTTTCTTTTGGGTTGTAGTCGGGCACCACCAGGGAAGCCCGGGAATCCATTTAGGGGGAGTCTTCACTCCCCACGGTCTGTGGTGGAGGGGAGACCCTGCCTCCTATGGTGACACCCTAGTCGGGGCTTGCCCGAGAGCAGCGAAGCCAACCCTTAAGACGGAGAAAATAAAAATAAAAATATTATAAACTTAAACCTTTTTGTAATAGTTGTGCGTCCCTCAATAGCATGCATCTCAGATAAATGATGTGAGACTAGTTCACTTAGAGGTCGTGGCTTGAAGGGATTATCACGACCTCTATAAATGGTTTGGCTCCCTTGTGCACTCCCTTCTCAGCACAAATGTGTCGCTCTAACCTGTTGCATTCTCCTCTAGTTTTGACATAATATAATATTACCAGAATTGATAGGATTCCAGCTAGATTTTGTCTTGAGGAAAATATGGATTGTATTGTTTCTTGAGATTGTAAATCACTATAGCTACTAGGATTAGCAGTAAGTCAGAGAACGAATTGTGGTAATTCTAAAACCTACGCAGAGTAGATTTGAGCCCACCAAACACAGCATCGACCCCAACTATGATAAGTTGGTCTGTGAAAATGAAAAATATAGATATATAGTACTTCCCCTCATTATGAGGAGGTGCAGTGGGGTGTGTACATGGAGCACCCGATGCAGTGGGTCCATGTAAAGCACAGGTTAAAAGTAGCAAACAATAGTATGATATCATGGCCAAACATTCTTATGAACATGTTGAATAACTTTAACAGCCAAAAAAAAATGGGGAATAAAGTTTATCTATGCAGAACGATATGGATTGAATTCGTAAGTTTAACATTATTAATAAGTACATAGCAAAATACGAGCAGCCACGCTCTTTATAAATTCTCGTTTCATATGTTTCTTACCTTTAAAATTTAAAAGGGACTAATAAGTCTCATATGAATAAATTGCATATTAAACTCTACTCTTTAAAAGCCCTCAAGTTATTTCCTTATGGGAAAAAAAAAGAAGAGAAGAAAGGGAATCATAGGATTCTTCTAAAGGCTTAAGATTCTATTTGATTATTTTAATAGGATGTTCATCAAGTAAAAATGAAAAAAGAAAAATATATATGCTTTATAGCTTTCCTTTTTATAATTATGAGTTTACATAATAAATTTTAATTATGTTATTTATTTTATTTTTATATTTAATATTATCTTATTTAATTAATTTCTAAGTGTCAATTTTTTTAAAAGGAATATATTAGGATAATTTAATGATATGATATAATGTGATAAAATAACTATCCTTTGAGAACTTCATGTGAATCAAATTTGTATCAATGTTAATATGAACATTAATTTATTATATTATTATTACAAAATTTCTTATTAACACTTGGGACGAGCTCTGGTGTAGTAGGAATAAGTGTATTTTCTAGTGCAAGAAATAAAATATTTAATATTATGTAAGCAATGATACCATTGATTGTGTAGTTTAGAAAATTAATAATATGTAAAGAGTAATATTGTTATTGTTTATTATCTGATTAATAATATCATTATATGGTTATTACCATGGATTATGATCAATAGGAATAAGAATTTTGAATATTGAAGGGAAGTGTTAAAAGTAATAAGTAATGAAATGAATATTGAAGAGAAGCGTTAATAATAACAAGGATGTGGGTATTATGAGAAAATCTAAATATCAATAATAACAATACCTTTATTATTAAACAAACGAAAAGAATATGATGATCATACGAACATTGATGTACTATGTACTAGATCCATTTTTGTTCAACAAGTATCATTGTGTTCCCGAATCAACTATCGCATTGACACCAGGTTGATATGCAACCATGAGGGTACTTATAAAATTTAGGAGAAAATAATAATGCTATAACAATGATGCTAGTAATAATTTCGTGAATACTAAGGAGAATTAAAACTAATTACCTAGGGTATGAATTAAGAGACTTAAAGGTTAATAATGACATGTTTTTATAATCTATGTTGAGCAATGTGATACTTTTGGTCATTAGCTCCTTCATAGAAGAAAAGAAAAAAAAAATGTTTGGCTTTTTCTAGCGTAAAATTTTGGGCATGACACTGGACAAGAGTGATGGTTAGTCAATTTATAGGCATTGACACTTATTTGATTAGGTCCTAAAATTTCAATATTGTCGACCAAATCAATTCCTAACATCTTCAACATCAATTTTCCATCTCGAAAATCTAAGTATTTTATTTGAATTCATTTAATTTCTACCATTAATTCAACATAATTTATTATTTCTTGTTCCAACTAAAATATTTATCTAGGCTAATGTTTATAAATTTGTTTTATTTATTTAATTAACCTATATTATACTTATGTAAATGATTTATTTGTCATTATAGCGTGTCCACCTCATTCAAATAAACAAAGATCCCACCTGTTGGAATAAAGTGTCTAATTTATCCCTCCCTAATTTCTTGGAATTTGCAGTTTCCATAGTCCATAATTTCTGTTGTCTTGTTTTCAGTTGTCATAAAATTTGCTATGTTGATTGCTACATAATTTGTTGTTTTATTTGAAGTTTCATTTTGCTATCATTATTGACAGATTGTGTGCATCTATTTAAACCAGCTGTTGTAGCATTTTGGTGATGGAAAAAGATTATCAATAAAAAAAAATTTCTACTATAGCAATCTAGTTTTATTTTATTTTTGTCTTTACTTTTTCTATCAGATTGGGATCAAAGCTAGATGATCAAGGATGAAGATTTCAGAAGGTTGAAAGTTTCTAACAAAGATAAGACAAATTTGTGACCATTGTTGAAGCTGTTGAATGTGTTGAAGCTACTAAGTATTGATGTTATTTATATCTTCTTGTATTTTCATGAAGTTCTTCTATGGATTTGATATAGAGGAATGAATTAAAAGTGCAGATTAGGAAGGGGAGATAACATCATATCATCTAGTAGTAATTTAACTCAACCTCAAATTCTAATATTTATAGGTAAAAATTATGATACATCATGGCAATAAAAATGAGCACATTGTTTTGTTCACAAGATTTGTGGGAGTTTCTTCAAAATGTGTTCACTTCTTCCTCTTCCTCTTCCTTCTTTCACAACATGGTGATAAAAATGAGGACATTGTTTTTTTCACAAGATTTTTGGGAGTTTGTTCAAAATGGGTTTGAGGAACCTTGAGATTTGTCTACTTTATCACAAATACAAAAAGATGATCTTAAGGAAAAGAAAAAGAAAGATTCTAAAGCTTTGTTTCTTATTCAACAAGCAATGGATGAAACTTTGTTTTTTAGAATTTCTAATGCAACTAGTTCTAAGAAAGCTTGGTAAATCTTAGAAAATTCATACCAAGGGACAATTAAAGTAAAAGTTGTAAAATTTTAGATTTTAAGGAGGAATTTTGAAAATATTCAAATGAGATCATAAGAATCTATAGATCAATTTTTCAGTAATGTAATGAATATTGTAAATCAAATGAAGATACATGGTGAAAATATATCTGATCAAGAGGTGATAGAAAAGGTTCTTAGAAGCCTTCCTAACAAATTTGATGGAAAAGTGGTTTCAATTGAAGAATCAAAAGATTTATCTCAAATGTCAATAGATGAATTGATAGGATCTTTGCTTTCTCATGAAACTAGAATGAATTGAAATATCAATTCTTCTTTGGAAAGTGCTTTCAAAACACAAGTATCATTTGGAAGATCAAACTTTAGAGGAAGAGGAAGAGGAAGAAGTGAACACACAAGTTCAAATCAAGGAGAAAGAAGCAACTTGTCCTATCAAAATTTCAATAATAGAGGATGTGGAAGAAATTAGTTTCAATCATCAAGGTATGATAAATCACATATACAATGTCACTATTGTAAGAAATATGGTCATATTGCAAATGAATGTAGAATCAAACATGCTGAAGTTGATAAGCAAAAGGAAAATTACACAGATGTATCTGCTAATAATTCTGTAAGTTTACTCATAACTTGTAATGTGGCTCAAGAAAGCTCTAATTATGTATGGTTTTTAGACAATGGTTGTAGCAACCATATGACAGGAAATAAATAATTATTTGCTAGTTTGGATGATTCTATAAAATGAGAAGTAAAATTGGGAAATGATAGTAGGGTATCTGCAACTGGGAAAGGAATCATTAATATCATGACTAAGACTGGTGAAAAGAGACACATTGATGATATTTTCTTTGTACCTGGTATAAAACATAATTTGTTGAGTGTTGGTCAATTAATACAAAAAGGGTACAAAGTTCACTTTAAAAAGGATGAATGTACAATTCTGGATAGAAATCCTAATGATAGATTAATTGCAAGGGTCAAAATGACACAAAACAGAATGTTCCCTCTTCAAATTAATTGTATTCAAGGAAAGTACAAAATTAATTTCAAAATAGTGTGCTTAGATCAGACATGGCTTTGGCACTTAACATATAGCCACCTTCATTTTGGAGGTTTAAGTTTATTGCGAAACAAAAATATGGTGAGAGGTTTACCAGTTATAGATCATCCAGCTAGTACTTGTGAAAGTTGTATCTTAGCAAAACAACATAGAGAGAGTTTTCTAGTGAAAAGTTCATAAAGAGAAAAGACACCATTAGAATTAGTTCACACCAATATATGTGGGCCAATGCAGACTCCATCTTTAGGAGGAAATTTATATTTCCTAACATTTATTGATGATTTTGGCAGGAAGAAATGGATATACTTTCTCAAGTAGAAGTCTAAAGCATTTGACAAATTCAAGGAGTTTAAAGTTTTGACTAAAAAACAAAGTGGATTCTACATTAAGGTACTTAGATTTGATAGGGGTGGTGAGTTCAGTTCTAATGAATTTTTGGATTTTTGTAGATATCATGGAATTAAGAAATAGTTTAAAACAAGATATACACCACAACATAATGGAGTAGCCGAAAGGAAGAATAGAACTATAATGGATATGGCCAGAAGCATGATGAAGGCCAAAAATTTATCAAATGATCTGTGGGCAGAAGCAGTAGCATGTGCTGTGTACATTCTGAATAGGAGTCCTACAAAGAGTGTGAGGGATAAAATCCCCCAAGAATCTTGGAATGGTAAGAAGCATACTGTCTCTCATTTTAGAATTTTTGGGTGTGTTACTTATTCTCTTGTGACGTCTGAATTAAGAAGGAAATTAGATGATAAGAGTGAAAAATGCATTTTTATTGGTTATGACGAGGAATAAAAAAATTATTAGTTGTATAATCCAATTACAAAGAAATTGATCATTAGTAGAGATGTTGAGTTTAAGGAAGAAGAGTCATAGGATTCAAAAGTTGAAAAAATAGTCTCAAGTGGAGCACCTATACATGATAGTGAGGAGGAACCAAAAGAAAAAGATGGTCAAACATCACCAAGTACTCCACCAAGAAATATTGTGCAAGGTATATCATCCTCCCATCCAAATCCTTCTAATTCAAATTCAAACTTAAGTGATGAATTAGATCCAACACTTGCTTCATTAAGAAAAAGGTGCAAAGCAAAGAAAACAAAAAGGTTAAAAGAAATATATGATAAAGGAGATGAAATTGTGAATTCAAATTTTGCTCTATTTGCTAGTGATCCTATTTATTTTGAAGAAGTAGTAAAAGATGATAATTGGATTAAGGCAATGGATGAAGAAATAGACTCTATTGAAAGAAATAAAACATGGGAGTTAGTAGATTTACCTAAAGGTAAATATTGCATAGGACTTAAATGGGTCTATAAAACTAAATTTAATGTTGAAGGCCAAATTGTAAAACATAAAGCAAGATTAGTTGAAAAAGGGTTTTCACAATAGTATGGGATTGACTATAATGAAGCTTTTGCTCTAGTTGCAAGGTTAGACACAATTAGAACTGTTCTAGTAGTAGTGGCACATAACAATTGGAATATTTTTCTGATGGATGTAAAATCGGCTTTCTTAAATGGTTTTCTTGATGAAGAGGTTTATATTTTACAACCCCCTAGTTATGAAGTTCATGGTAATGAAAATAAGGTTTATAAATTAAAAAGGAACTTTATGGATTGAAATAGGCACCCAGGGCTTGGTATAGTAGAATTGATTCATATTTGATAAGTAATGGATTCAGAAGAAGCAATAGTGAGCCTACATTGTATATAAAGACTAATGATGCAGGTCAAATTTGATTGTATGTCTTTATGTTGATGATTTGATTTTTAGTGGAAATTTGTCTATGGACATGTTTCAATCAGATATGATGAAAAAGTTTGAAATGATAGATTTGGGCTTGATGAGATACTTTTTGGGTATTGAAGTTTTTCAAATAAATGAAGGAATTTTTATTTGTCAGTCCAAATATGCCAAGGATGTATTAAGAAGCTTTAAAATATTGAATTGTAATCCTACACCAACTCCATTTCTCACAGAAAAAAAATGAGCAAAGAGGATAAGGGGTCAAATGTTGATCCAACTAGATTTAAAAAGCTTGTTGGTAGTTTAATGTATCTTATAGCTACAAGGCCTGATATTATGTATGGTGTAAGTTTGATTGCAAGGTTCACGGATTCACCTTAGAATTCTCACTAGCAGGTTGGGAAGAGAATACTTAGATATGTTGTAGGAACATTAGGATATGGAATGCTATATTCCAAAACTAACAATTTTGATGTGATTGGTTATACTAATAGTGATTTTGTAGGTAGCATAGATGACAGGAAAAGTACATCAAGACATATATTTCATATTCGATTGGACGTAGTCTCATGGGCATCAAAGAAGCAGTCTATAGTGACAATTTCTTCAGCCGAAGCAGAATATGTAGCCGCAACTATTGCAACATGTCAAGCAATTTGGATGTGTTGAATTTTGTTAGATTTGTTGCATAATCAAGATTATCCAACACCAATCCTTTGTGATAACAAGTTAGCCATTGCATTTTCCAAGAATCATGTATTTCACAAAAGGAGCAAGCATATTGATATGAGGTAACATTTCATTAGAGAATTAGTCAACAATGGCGAAATCTATCTTGAATTTTGTAAATCTGAAGATCAGCTGGCAAACATTTTTACCAAGGAATTACCAAAGGATAGGTTTGAATATCTAAGACAAAATTTGGGAGTTGTTGATGGTCGAAATTAAGGGGGAGTGTTGGAAGAAAGTGTCTAATTTCTCCCTCCCTAATTTCTTGGAATTTGCAGTTTCCATAGTCCATAATTTATGTTGTGTTGATTGCTGCATAATTTGCTATTTGATTTGAAGTTTCTTTTTGTTGTCATTGTTGACAGATTATGTGCATCTATTTAAACCAGCTGCTGTAGCATTTTGGTGATGGAAAAAGATTATCAATAAAATTTGTTTTCTGCTGTAGCAATCTAGTTTTATTTTATTTTTGTCTTTGCTCTTTCTATCACCACTAAGGATAGAGTCTAGTTGATTGTAAGAACCCAAAACTCTTAGTCTAGCCCTAGCTCGCCTCAGGTACCTAAGGTGAGGGTTGTTGGGCCACTGGGCTAGGTTGAGAGGACACCCCTATAGTTTCAAAAATAAAAATAAAAAAGAACCCAAAACTCTTAAAGGATGAATTGAGATCGTACCCAAGACAAATTTAACAAAATAAACACCCCTCTAATTTTCACTCCAAATCAAAAGAAACAATAGAGCATACAACCCAACACCATAATTACAAAAATTATTAGAAATTTTAAACCTCCAATTGAAAAAAAAAACAGCAATACTCTAAATTTAAAATAAAAAACAAAAAACAACCAATTGTATAAAATCAGAATTCCCATCATGTGACAGAAAGTCTTTGGACCACCAAAAATATTCCATAAAAAGCTTGTGAAGACATTAAATATGAAAATATGCAATCCCATTAGAAATAATTACGTTACACTAATATTGAAATTACCACCATAGCCGGTTAACGACAACTGGTAAAACAGTATAATGTATGAATGAGGGATTTTAATGTCGTCCACGAGATCAAAAAGTCTAAGGGACCGAGAACCACAAAACTATGGAGTCTCCAAATTCTTTTCAATGCTAGATCTTCTACTGTGAATTTTGATAAGAAAACTAGCAGTGTTGATGATTTTTTCTAACAGCGAAACCTTTACCACCTGTCTTGAGTACGACCCTACCTCCAAATATCTATAACCAATTATTCAACGGCCTCGACCAGGTTTCGACTCCCATGGACAACAGAAGAATGTCAAAAAAGAAAGATAAGGTAATACAGGCTTCATTAAACAGCAGCTCAGATAGAGTTGGTCCTCTTGATATTGATTTTACGAGTGACATAAATATAGCTTGCTCCAGCGGCGAAGAACACCCCGAACAGAATGGCGAAAATGATTCCTGCAATTCCACCTTCGCTGAGATTTTCACAGGAATGCTTTGTATGCCCGTCTGTTTCAGATTGTAGAGCTTCTATTTGAGGAAAATGGCCTACTTCTAATGGAAACGGGGCTAACAGAATCGTAACAGGGGGGGACAGTGTGGGGGAAGTGTTTACAGAAGAAAGAGGAGGTTCCAGGTTCGATCCCTGTGTAGCCCACAGTTGAACCAAAAATAAAGAAATGTATATAAAATACAAGATTAGAAGGGGTCTTTTATTAAGTTGGTCTAATGGTGGAGAACTTTTATTTTAAAGAGAGGTCACAAGTTCAAATTTTGTATGGGGTAAGGTATGTACACCTTGTATTCTGGAGAATGAATTAGGTACCTCCCTTATATTGAGAGTATGAGGAATCACATATACTTGAGCCATATGTAGACCCATCTATGTGGATATTTTTTGGCTGAAAGTTAAGGATTGAGGGATATCTATTCTGCTAGAGTCATTTGAAATACAATGTCAGCCTCATCCCTTATATCATGCCTATGAGGGTTTGGACATTGGTAAATGTTATAATCAAGGAACATGCCACCACCCTTACCAATTGTGCTCAACCAATTGAACTACAATCCTTTGATAAGTTGATGTTATAGACTTGCGTACTTTATGAAAGAATTTTATTGATCTATATATAAACTTGCTTAATTCACTTTTCACACTAAGTATTAAAGCATTATCACTTATATAAATTAAAACATTAAAGTGGAGAACTATAGTACAAACATGATTATTTTTATTCTTCAGTTTGATATATTCATTAATCTCAAATCTATTGAATTGAAAGTAAATAAGAAAAGTGTCAACCTTTGCATATAAGGTCAAGGAGATTGTTTCAATCCATATAAGTATATCCCTAAGCTTAGTTCAGCTAGATTTCCTTATAAATATTAGACTTGAGATATGTGTCTAAATGATTTTTTGGGCTTGAAAGATAAGGTTATTATGGTTTAAAAGGATTTTCAAATTTATGTTATTTGATACTTTATTTAAATAAAATTATGTAGATGTAGAACTTGTTTTTCAACTATTTTTGAGGTTTTTAGGTCACATAAAATAAAGTTTTAACCCTTTTAAGAGATGTTCTACTCTTTCTTTTGTGTTTATTATATTCCATGTTTATGTTTGTAATATGAATGGAAAATGCATGTGTTGGTGTTTCTTAATAACCAAAGGATATAATCACAAGAAGATAGACAAAATTGTACCATCCCAAGGTAAAAATTTGTATGGCTATATTTATAGACAAATTAGGTATTCATACAAGGTTAGTGACAAAGTCTATAGCCTTAATTTGATATAAAAAATCTAGATTTGATATCAAGTGCATCACTTTATCAAGTCAAGATCTCAATATCAACAAAGAGTTGCACATTTTCTAACCTCTCATTGACATTTATTGATTTATTATTTGTCTTAAATTTTGAAATCTCAACTTTGTTGGTTTGAACATGGTTTTTTGCTATCATATTTACCCTTTGTAGTGTAAACAATAAACAATATCTAACTAGTCATTAGTTAGGATCTTTTCACACATGCGTTCACATGTTAAGTTTGCTTAGTGAGTTAGGAATATTTCTAGAAATCTCTTGTTGACATGTGAGCTCAACTTATGTTATCTTATCCCCTAGTTGTCATATGATATAGGATTAAGACACTTTCCATCATCCTAGTTTGCCCTATCTCTCAACCTTTCCTATATAAGCAAAGTCTCATATGTACATTTGTATTGCATATTGATCATATTTGATCTAATCGATTTTGAGTCCGTTATTGACAAATTTATGCTCTTGCTTTTTTCTACTACGGAAGGATATTTTGATTTTGTTGGGAGCTTGGGTCATTGAATGACTCTAACAAACTTAACTAGTTAATTTAGAGTCTAATTAATTTAATTAATTCATTATCTCCTATTTTAAATAGCTAAATAATTTTATTTCCCTATAACAATAATCATATTTTAGTTTCATGTATTGATAAACAAAAAAAATATGAGTATGATAGATCAAATGGTGAAGATGATGGTACATGTTCCTTAATTATTCCATTTATCAAGATTTAAACCTCTAGAAGTCGAACTATACAAGATTCAGTTAGTCTTTGTCAACTCGTACCATCCTCCTACACATTTCAACTTAACCAAAATATATCTTTTAATTTAAATATATAATTAATCATGAGACGAGAATATTTATATAATCAAATTATTTCCATAAAAACAATTATAAATAAGAATGGATCAACCATTAAAATTTCGAGATAAATTTGCAAGCTTGTCTCGACTTTTTAACTCCTGCTGCCTTGCCATAGGGTTTCAAAGAAAGTTCATATTACAGGCCCCTTTTCTAAGAAGGCGATAATTTGAAGGCTTGGGTTTTTGTTAATTTAGCATAGTCACATCTCTTGATTTTTGGAAAGCATGAAAAACACTACCTATCAAGATCTATATTGTAGATAGAAATCTTAACATAAAATGGATAGGTAGCTTGTTGTAAGGGCTCGTCAAATAATTAAAGCAATTAATTTAGACATGTGAGTTAATTAGAAATGATAGATGTTAAATTAAATGTGGAAAATTAGATTAGTTAGATTTTAAAGGAGGTGTAAGTGTCTAGATGGAGCGAGTCAAGCGGTACATGACTTAAAACCTAATAATTAATGCATTTAATATTATTAATAGGGGGGACAGTTGGTCCAAGATGAAATCGCTGAAGTGCTTAAATATAAATTGTCGGCTGTGTTAGGGATCGAGGTAGTCTTGTTTAGTCCACAATGGCTACGAAGAAAAATAATAGTTCCATCGAGAATGAGGTTGTTTAAGTGAATAACAATGATTATGTAATCATGTTGATATGTGGTTATGCAAAAGATAGGCAGTTGTGTGGTAAAATATAACGATTGAGATAAGTAGGGGAGATGATAAAACAATGACTATGTGGGTGCCTTGGTGGTTGCATTGGGTAACTCGACTTCACTACGAAGGAAAATGGGCTAAGGAACTGGTTAAAAAGAAATGAGTAGTAATAGGTTAGCTGGTTTACTAAGATCAATGGGTGTTGAACAGGTGTTGAGCCTCTGAGATGGGAGAGTAGAGATCTATGTTTTTGAGTCATATTCTACAACTAAGTGACGAAGAGAGGGATACACTACGATCAAAGAGGTTAGAGTATATGACACAAATGACTATGGTCTGTGTCCAATGGTGATGTTTAAAATATCAACAAAGTAATGGTGGCCATAGACAAGTAGTTTCCACCTCCTAGCGGGGAATATTGACCCTTGAGGACGTGTGGAGGATATTGTGGGTGCCCATTAGGACTTTATTGGTCTACACATCCTCAACTATGGTAGATTTAGTATTATACGATTATTTGGGAGGATTAAATTTCTAAGGAGGGGGATGGATCAACATTTAAATGCATGCGGGGTATGGTTTTGGTGTTTTTTCTTGTGATGGAAGATCTTGTCAACGACATTTTGTTGCCTAATAAGAGTGGGGGGTTATTTCACACTGAGCTAGAAGATTGTGTGGCAGAGATGGTGGAGGGAGAATTTGATTTGCTTGGGGCATGCATATTGGCACACCTATATAGGTATTTACATTTGGTTTCCTATTGGGATGGTAAGAGTTTGGACTACACCAAACTATTGTAGGTTTGGGCTTGGGAGCATAATATAATACTTTGGCCCATTGGAGATAGAGGCAAACTTGATTTTGGTGAGCCATATGTGCTTGGATGGTATTCAATTATATGTTATAGATACTTGAGGGAGGTGGAGCATTGCAACAAGTTTTTGGATGGGATACATGAGGGATATATTACCTAGAGGCCATATAGGTAGGGGGATGGATGGCAAGATGATCAGAGTTACTTGTGGTATGTTATGATTTCATGTTACTTGATTGGATAATACCCATATTTTATTAAGAGGTATATGCTAGATTGGATTTTGAGACTGTTCAATTTACAAAAAGGAGTTGTAAAGAGTCGACATGTGTTCACTTGGGAGGCATGGGAGGTGGCCTAGTGGGATCAATAGATTGTGAGGGTGGATGCAATATAGATTTGGGAGGACACGTAGAGAATTGGCTAGGAGGATCGTGATGTGGTCATTGATGCAAAGTGATGCTAACTTACAGATAGTCGTAGCGAAATTTCCATGGAGGTGATGATGAAAGGGAGAGGAGTGGTGAGGGAGGTGAGTAAGGTGGCATATGCTAAGAGGGGATAGTGGACTAGGATAGGGTAGAGTTGAGGAGGAGATGGGGAGTGGTTAGAGCATGTAAAGCTAGAGGTGAAGGGGGGAAAGGAGGTTGCAAGAGGAGAGGATACTGTTGGAGGGTAGGGAGTAGAAAAATAGTGAATAATTTTAGTGGTTCATGGTCTAGCTTGAGTTAATTGAGTGGGTACATAGGTGGATAGGGATAGGGATCACTACAGGGAGGCGAGGTGATGAGGAGGTAGGAGAGGTGAGGATTGTAAAAGACTTGAGTGAGCATGATGCTCTATAAAGGTAGCTAGATTAGGTAGTGGTTGGGAGAGACATTCCATAGGCTAAGCATATGTATATTAACAAAGAGGGATTAGATAACAAGAGAGAGGCATCGGCTAAGTGAATAACTACATGAGGAAGAGGTGGAGACAACACACATAACGGGCTTGCTATGAGGTCTGTAGGTGTGGAAAATGGCTTTGTAGAGGTATCTCAGGAATTATGAGGTAGGGTATTTAAGCTCTTTATATGAGAAAGAAGTACCAACAAACTAGAGGGAATCGAGCTATGTAGAGTGATTGAGGTTTGGGGTTTCTAGATTAGCCAAGTTATGGTGATCAATTTCCATGGGGCCACCATAGGGTACACAACCACCATCAAGGCTATTAGAAAGAGAGGGGTCTAGCCATAGTTAGCCTAGGATTATGATACAAATGAATTTTTTGGCATATGACCTATGGGCACATTTTTGGCTATGTATATATGGATTCTTTATAGAGCCAATGTGAACATAATTTTTTGATGTATTTGGCATATATTTGACTTTGATTGACATGCATGAATTTTTCCAAAATATGGTTGATGAAAATATGCTACTTGATGTGAGGAATGATATATCTTACAAAGGTAGAATATGGATGGATAGGACTGTAACGCCCCGCCGTGCGAACCCCAAAGGACAATATCTGACATTACGAAGCGGTACTGCCAACATAACATGTAACAATACCACTAAGTCCTTAACAGATTTAAAACGAAGTAGATTCATTAACACCACATCCCTTAAGGTTACCACGAAGAGGATCATTCATGGCTGATCACCAACAACCAAAGTTAAAATCTAAAAGAAAAGATATAAAGTGAAAGCATTAAGCGAATGCAAGCACATGATGGTCGGCCGGTAGAGCTTGTCAAAATCTGAAACATAACACATTGGAATGGCTGGTCATGGCCGTATCCACACCAAGGGTTTAACGTTTCAGCATTCACGTCGTGTTGAAGTGCCGTGATGCAAAGTGGTTTCCCGTCATGAGCGGAAACCATACAACAAAGATAACCACGATGCACAATATCAGTCATGGTTTCCGAATAAGCCCGCAATTCAGGGTTTGCACCCAACAACACCAAATCTTCTCTCTAGATCACCGGGACCCAATGGGGTGCCAACGTTCCACCGAACCCATTTGAATTAGAAGACCCCGCCCCGTAAAATTCTTTCTGAAGAGACCCAACCAAGAACATTCCATGAGGAACCACCAGACTCAGCGTTATAAAAGTATCATAACACTCAAAATTACAATGAGCATGATAAACTGTCCAAGAGTCATGAAAATCTCATCACTTTGAGATCAAAGCAATGACCGAAGTAACAAATAACCAGTATGATCATGAGAGCACCTCCAATGACGCGTGTAAAGCGACTACGTTCAGGGTGCAGCAGCAAAATCTAATAACATTCATCACGTTACGAAGGTGCCGGGGTCGCCAGATCACATATCAGGAGATCGCCTGGGAGCCACAAAGTACACCAAAGATAAAATAGGGTAAATCCATAAATCATTTCAAACAACTATTTTTCATCAATTCAAGACAAAGAACCACTTCCAGAGGATTTCCAAAGAAGCAACATAAGAAGAAGTGTTAGAGGAGAGTGTCATCGCATGGGTTGCCGCGGTTATCCCGGAGACTACTACCGCGCAAGGCGCGCCCTCCATCCTGCTGACCGAATTATCCAAACAAAACCGAAGCGCTGGAGCGCCTCCATCTATGGTTATCGGACTACCTATCTCAAAGGTGCGCTCCATAGGGTTGCTCATGCGGAGCAGTTAACCTTTCATGAGAACAAAGGTAGCGATCTTGCCAACCACGACTATTCTCGATCCCACTTGCTTTGTGGGTAGCATAAAGCGGCGGACGAGCCATCAATTATCGCAGTAATGATTCTACCCGCTGGACGATTATTTAAAATTATCACTTATTAAATTCACTCTAAGGGGCTATCCACGGCACCGCACGATGGCCAGACCACCCGCAGAACCACTCTCACTCAGACACTCAAAAGAGCACAGGAGACTAAAACCGCCCATTATATCTCCAATAGAGGCAGCATGCAAGGCATTACCCATCTTGCCATAAATACATAATCAAAATCCTCCATGATTCATGTACAACCCTTTCAAAAACATGAAACCAAAACACTTGCCACAATAAGGGCACATAAAAGGAGGAACATTAACCAATAGTAAAATAAACCTCTAGAAGATTCTCATAAAGTTACACTAGGGTTTCCCCATCAAAGAACTGACAGCAATTGCAAGACTTCAAAGGACTATTTCCAATATAAATATAATGAGAAAATACACCAAAAAAAAGATCAACAACTCCACTCAACAACACCAACAACTTCGATACGAACTAAATCGAGAATCCAAGGGAAACCTCTATTTTCTCCTCTCGGAATACCCATAACTCAAGAAATTTTCAATTTGACTCATTAACAACTCAAGCAGAACTGTCAATCATGACAAAGATAACCTTAACCAAATTACCACTTAGGTAGAGAGCAAAAGAAAACATATAGAAATGTAAGTTAAATGAGAGAAAGTCCCTAACTCAAAATCAGCTCACGAAAAGTCACATTGAAAGGACCTATCGAGACAATACATAAAACCACTAATTCAAATATAATATATCCATTCATTCAATAAGAAGTAACTTGAAACCATCTAAAAAGAACATTATTCTAATGATCAAACATTTTCATCATTTAAGGATATCACAATATTGCAAAGTGAAGATATAATCTGATGTTATAAGCCACAAGACACTAATTCTCAAGCATACTCTTCCAAACACAAATTAAAACAATCACGAACAATAATACGGGTTCCCATTTTACACACATAATTACATACAAGGACCATTAGACACATCAACCTTGAAGAACACTATCTTAAAACACTTACCATGAACAGGCCATCGAGACATCTCCATAAATATCCCACACATCACACCCATCAATTACATAACACTTAAACCAATAATCAGAATACTTTGTTTAAAACAACAATCACTCACACCTTATAACCATAAAGACATTCCTTTAATTTAGGCATTATTTCAACGTTCTTATCACTTACTTTAAGGTATCCACTTAATTTAATTAAAAGAGTATTTACTACAAATAATTATATTTAACATAACTATATTGTTTATAAGATAACCAACTCCATCGACTGTTTAATATGAATCCTAATTATAACTTTAAAATGTAATACTAAGATGACAATTCTATAAATTACAACTTTATTATAATCCTAAGGTGATGATACTAATAAATTATTTCACATAGTAGTTTGATAAATAATTATTATTCACAGACTCATTAGATAACAAAAAAGGTAAAACCATTTAGCATTTAATCAGTATCATTTAAATTAATTAACCTATGAACCTGGGATTTATCCTCACTTAAAAATAACTTTATCATTTAACCTTCAAGTAAAAGAACTATGTAAATGTAGAATCACTTATCTCCTTTAGTGAACCCTAAAACTTAATTAACCATCTAAATCGATTTACTTTAACTAAATACACAGTTCATTTATCTACAACAAAATTAAATACCTAATTCAATAATGTTTATTCCGTTAAAATCTTTTGTTAAATAATATTTTACTAAGCAACCTATCGAAATAACCATTTTCACTTTAATTATTTACCTAATTCATTCCCTGGCACAATAATTCACAAGTAATTGTAGCAATATTTTATTCCAAGTAACCAACTACCTATTTGCCAAGAGTATCCATTAGCCAATCCTAAAAGCATGCGAGGAGTTAGATATTAAGATAACATTTATTTCATTCTAAAAGAAATATAAAACAATTAAAAGATATCATGAAATTAATACTATAAAATTAAATCACCAATTAAGAGAACATGTAAGAAATTCAAGATATACTTTATATTATAATTTTCCTTAATTTAAATCTCACGTTAAAACTTTTAACCTATTTTAATAATACATTATTTATTATATCAATAATTAATCTAAATTTTGAAAGCACTTGTAATTAAAACTAATTTTAAGAGCACTTGTCCAATGTTCACAACACTTATTTACACCTCACCGTTGTGTTATTATACATTAGGATTTATTCGTTACACATCTTAACTGGCAGTGATGCTATTATAGACGTGGGATACATTATTATGCAATCTTGTTTGATTATTATCAATGTTTCCTAGAGATATTACTTTAACATTCTTACAAGATTAAAACAATATACCTATATTATTATTAATTTCAAGATTGATCTACAGGGATTAAATTTAGACATTCACGATTAATTCTAACATTGATTTATACCAATGGTTATTGATGCTGTTATTATATATATATATATATTTTACTTACTTCCCCTTATTTCGATATACTTGAAAAGGAAACTATTTTACTCACTTTATTTATATGAATATGTTTATTTTCACCTAGAGAAGAATTATGCATCGAAAGAACCCTAAGTCATTTCCATAAAAAGAACAACCAGAAGAAAATTAAGCGAATTAAATTACAGATTAAGGGCATGAAGAGGCATACTATCTGGTGTTAAATACAGAGACTGTGATGGAAAAGAGCAGACAGATTGACAATAAAAGAAATCAGTTAACTTTTGAACTACCTATTAAGCGGCTGAGGCAGTATAACAAAGAATGCAGAGGGATCACTTAAATCTATATACCTTACCATGTTCACGTGCTTTACTGTGATGGGTTGACAATGAAACAGAGAGAGATTATTTAATTTACTACTTCTTTGCAAGTCTAAACGTTGCTGCTGTGACGGTTTGCCAATGGTTTTAGAGAGACTTAATAAATTTAGATTACCAGACTATGTGAAGGAGCTCATCTAAGCACTGTATCCAATAACATCAATTTCTCTCAACTTTGACTGAACGGAGGTAACTGGAAAGGGCTTGAAACATTTCGCAGACCAAGAGAATTAAATAATCTGCTCATTGGTCCTCAATTTCTTAACAGGAACAATCTGCTCATTGACGGCATCAGAGAAGACACACGAACCAAGGTTCCTCCAAGTTTGAGATGGTTACGGTTGCAAAAATGTGAAGCCATTTATATTAGAAAGTGAATTTTGAAATTTTGAAATATCGCCATCCACTTGCTTTATTATCAAATCCCAAATGTTTTCCTTAAGACTACGGGGAAAGAGACAGGCGAAGTGCAAAAACGTGACTTAAGAAAAATACAGAAATTTGCAACCAAATACAGAAACACAGCAAAATGTGTGGATTGTTTGACAGAGCGGTTTTAGGCGCCATTATCAATGGAAAGTAATAGTTGCAGGGTATGAACTCGAGGTATTTGTCGAAGGGCTAGAAACTTTTAATCAAATGCAAATAGCAGGAGTAATACTAAAAGATAGCAGCCAAGAGACTGACTGAACAAAAGAAAAGTTATAACAATATCCGAAAGTAAAGGAATGATTTAAGGAGAAGAAAATAAAGTAACTAAGTTTAACGCGAGAAAAAGAAAGATAGTAGCGAGAGGTAAATAAATTATTCCTCTTTATTTCTAAAAATAATTAAGCCTAAGGGAATCATACGCCTTTAGGAAAACCATCAAAGCACATACATAGAGACGTGGTTTTCCTCCTGTAGTTTATGAATTTCGGTGATATATCTGAGAAGGATAAATACGTGAGAAAGATAACCGTAAAGGGGAGGAGACTATGAAGATATAAGAGAATTCAATGGACCCATATGCATGAGAACCGAAGCACAAAAGAATCTATCAACAGCAGATTGCGCCAGTAACAGGGATATGAACCGGAATCATAGTGACTGATCGTGTCGAAACCAACAACAGAATAATGCTATACTGTATTTATCCCACAGAAAATACTCTGAGCCGAGTTACAAACAAAATATTAGAGATGCCTATCAATGACCATTCAACCACTATATAAAATAGAACAGTTCTACTTTATTTTTAAAGAATATATACCTAAGACATTTGCAAGGATGTTAAATATACAGAGACTCACATATAAACATCATTTTTTTTATTTTTTTTATTTTACGAAGGGCATCGAGCAGAACATACCTGTGATTGCTCTTTCTCAATTCATGTATCTTCTACAATGCCCCCCTTGCATTCTCAATTGATTTCCCTTCTCTTTTTCTTTCCTCTCCTTCCCCAAAACAAAACCAAATCCCCCAACCCTTTTATTGTTCCCCTGCATTTCAATTCTACCATTTTCTTCCAACCAGATTCAGTTACGAAGAGGCTAACATAATATTGCATTTAGTTTTGTTTAATATTTTTACTTTATTTAATACCTCAAAATACAAACCGAATAAATTGAACCAATTCAAATCATGCCAATCTAGTAAAATATATTGGCAATAATATTTACCCTTTACGTCATTGGGGATAATTACCTTTGACTCAACTAATTATCATCCAATATTATTAAAAGAACAATTAATTAATTTATTTAATTATTTATTTCACAAAGAAATTAATAAAAATCTTATTTTATCACATTGTTTAATTACTCATACTTCTTTTAGTTATTATTTTAATTTAATAATTAACCATCCAAAATAGTTATCGTATCATTTACTAATATAGTTCATTCAGTTATAATTTCACTTCCCAATTAAATTAAGTTCCCTTTTAATCCTTTTTAATTTAATTAATTAAGATAATCAAAACTATACAATATTACAAAATCACAAAATCAAGACACCTCAAAATCAACTTTTCACACTACTCAAACATGCGAAAATGACATAACCACCCAACGGTCAACTTACTTAACATCAATGATGACCGAAACGGAGGGCACTACATCCTCCCCCCCTTGGCTTCAACTTACTCCTGGAAGTTGAGCTCAGGCACAATCCATAAACTAACAAAAACATAAGCACATCAACAGCACAAGTCAAAACATCATCAAGTAAGCAACGAAAATTAAACAAACCAAAATAAGGATATGATACCAAAATGATAATAGTAACGGGGTTGCAACCAAACTAATTTTCCAAACACTAGGATGGAGTGGACAAACTAAGTCGAGGAAACTTTCTTGTCAGCTCCTATGTTCAACGTCAAGCCCATTGGGTATTTATGATGCTCGCCCAGTCCTGACAACGCAGGTGGAATCGAGACTTAATTCCTGCAATCCTACATGAAAACAAATATTGTGCACGATACATATATATCACAAATGCATCGTGAGAGGAAATCCCAGCATAGTAGGGCACTCGCGAGCGAGTGATACCACACTGTCCCTCCCACTAACCACACATAATAGTCAAAACAATTCTAATAACTCGTAAATAGTTTGCTTCTTACTAGTTAAACAATATTCTCATAAGGATGCTAACCATAAACCTAATCCATCTACTATATCACAATGAATTACTACTTGACATTATAAGTACCTATACCTACATATTACAATTACATTACCTTCGTCACTATGCTTTCTGAAGCCAAGTTCCTGTAAATCAAAAGCTAACATAGAACATTGCACATTAGTACCAATAATTCAAGTTGCATTTTAACTTCAAGATACTATATTCTGCTAAAAATCATAGAATAATCATCCACAAAACCTCATATTTTAGTTAAAACTCATAATTTTCACCCAAAGAACTCCACGCTAACCATTATTCCACACCAAATCCCACATCAATTTCAACAAAAAGGAAAAATTTTACACCCTCATAGATTCAAGAAAACATAATTCATCACTCAAAGACCACAAAATTGTAGATTTCACATACACTTGACATATTCACATAAAACATATCACCAAGAAACACATCACACTAAAACTCAAGGGTCCATAGAGCATCCCTGACAGAAAGGATATCGGTGCATTGTACACTACACCGCGGGTCCTATCCTTTCAATCGGTTTCCTGCACCATCGACCCGACACTGGTTAACAGAAGAGACTCAGGTCCACAACAATGACAAAAGAAAAGTGAAACTCAAGACGCACGGGTCTAAGCGCAAGGTTACATAGTGAGCACAAATAGTGCCCAGTGTATGAACCCATGGCTCTGATACCAATGTTGTAACGCCTCGCCGTGCAAACCCCAAAGGACAATAGCACAATAATTACAACAAATTTTTTTTTTTTCATAAACATAACATACATGTAATACACACTAAGTCATAACATGAATTTCATTTAAATAGATTCATTAACACATACATCCCTTGGGGTACACGAAGAGTCATTACGCAACTTAGATCCACACAACAACCATAAAGATTAAAATCTAAAGATATAAAGTAAGCATTAACAAATATAACACATACATGATGATCAATGATAAGAAACCATCTAAATACAGAAACATAACACATTGAATAACAACTGTCATAGCCAATATCCACACCAAGTTTAACATTTCATTACAGTACAATGTTTAAGAAGTACAATGATACAAAAGTGTTTCCAATCATGAATGGAAACCATACAACAAGATAATATGATGCACAATATCATAACTGGTTCCAAGATAAATACAATTCTGGAGTTGCTGCAACAACACCAATCTGCTCCTCTCGATCCTCGACTGGGGACCCAATGGGGTGCTTAGCACGTTCCACCCGACCACGTGAGTCCGAAGACCCACCCCCATGCTAGGAGCTAACAAGAAGGAGACCCCAACCAAGAACATTCAACAGGGAACCACAAGACTCAACGTCATAAAAAAGTATCATAACACTCAGGAATTACAATGACATAATCAACCACATCCAAGAGTCATAAATCTCATCACATAGATCAAAGCAATGACCAGTAACCAAATAACCAAAGGATGATCATGAAACACCTCCAATAAACCGCATTAATAAACATGACACAATTCCAAATTACAATAACCAATCTAATAACATCATATCACAGTACCACAAGGGTACAAGGTCATAAGTCACATATCAAGGAGATCATAAAAGACCACAAAGTACACCAAAGATAAAATAGGGTAAAACCATAATTCATCTCAAATAATTGTGCTTCATCAATTCAAGACAAGGAACCACTTCCAGAGGGTTTCCAAAGAAGCAACATAAAAAGGAGTGTTAGAGGAGAGTGTCATCGCATGGCTTACATGGATTATCCGGACTACTACTAACGCAAGGCGCCGCCTCTGTCTACTGACAAATTATCTAGACAAAACCGAGTGCTAGGAGCCGCCTCCATCTATGGTTATCCAGACTACCTATCTCAAGGTGTCGCTCCATAGGGTTGCACATGCGGAACCGTTAACCTTTCATGAAGACAAGGTAACGATCTTGCCAACCACGGCCTTCTCAATCCCCTTTAGCCTGTGATAGCACTAAACGGTGGACGAGGCATCAATTATCTTTTTAATGTGATTCTACCCACCCCTAGTTAATTATTTAAATTATCACTTATTAAATTCACTCTAACGAGGGCTATCTTGGCGCCCCTTTGTGCGCCGACCACCACTTAGAGCCACTCTCACTCTAGACACTCAAAACACAAAAGACCAAAATAACAAGAACATTATATCTCAATAGAGCAGCATGCAAGGCATTACCCATCTTGCCATAAATACATAATCAAAATCTCCATGATTCCCGTACAACCCTTTCAAAAACATGAAACCAAAACACTTGCCACAACAAGGGCACATAAAAGGAGGAACATTAACCAATAGTAAAATAAACCTCTGGAAGATTCTCATAAAGTTACACTAGGGTTTCCCCATCAAAGAACTGACAGCAATAATTGCAAGACCTCAAAGAACTATTTCCAATATAAATATAATGAGCAAATACACCAAAATAAGATCAACAACTCCACTCAACAACACCAACAACTTCGATACGAACTAAATCGAGAATCCAAGGGAAACCTCTATTTTCTCCTCTCGGAATACCCATAACTCAAGAACTTTTCAATTTGACTCATTAACAACTCAAGCAGAACTGTCAATCATGACAAAGATAACCTTAACCAAATTGCCACTTAGGTAGAGAGCAAAAGAAAACATATAGAAATGTAAGTTAAATGAGAGAAAGTCCCTAACTCAAAATCAGCTCACGAAAAGTCACATTGAAAGGACCTATCGAGACGATACATAAAACCACTCATTCAAATATAATATATCCATTCATTCAATAAGAAGTAACTTGAAACCATCAAAAAAGAACATTATTCTAATGATCAAACATTTTCATCATTTAAGGATATCACAATATTGCAAAGTGAAGATATAATCTGATGTTATAAGCCACAAGACACTAATTCTCAAGCATACTCTTCCAAACACAAATTAAAACAATCACGAACAATAATACGGGTTCCCATTTTACACACATAATTACATACAAGGACCATTAGACACATCAACCTTGAAGAACACTATCTTAAAACACTTACCATGAACAGGCCATCGAGACATCTCCATAAATATCCCACACATCACACCCATCAATTACATAACACTTAAACCAATAATCAAAATACTTTGTTTAAAACAACAATCACTCACACCTTATAACCATAAAGACATTCCTTTAATTTAGGCATTATTTCAACGTTCTTATCACTTACTTTAAGGTATCCACTTAATTTAATTAAAAGAGTATTTACTACAAATAATTATATTTAACATAACTATATCGTTTATAAGATAACCAACTCCATCGACTGTTTAATATGAATCCTAATTATAACTTTAAAATGTAATACTAAGATGACAATTCTATAAATTACAACTTTATTATAATCCTAAGGTGACGATACTAATAAATTATTTCACATAGTAGTTTGATAAATAATTATTATTCACAGACTCATTAGATAACAAAAAAGGTAAAACCGTTTAACATTTAATCAGTATCATTTAAATTAATTAACCTATGAACCTGGGATTTATCCTCATTTAAAAATAACTTTATCATTTAACCTTCAAGTAAAAGAACTATGTAAATGTAGAATCACTTATCTCCTTTAGTGAACCCTAAAACTTAATTAACCATCTAAATCGATTTACTTTAACTAAATACACAGTTCATTTATCTACAACAAAATTAAATACCTAATTCAATAATGTTTATTCAGTTAAAATCTTTTGTTAAATAATATTTTACTAAGCAACCTATCGAAATAACCATTTTCACTTTAATTATTTACCTAATTCATTCCCTGGCACAATAATTCACAAGTAATTGTAGCAATATTTTATTCCAAGTAACCAACTACCTATTTGTCCAGAGTATCCATTAGCCAATCCTAAAAAACATGCGAGGAGTTAGATATTAAGATACCATTTATTTCATTGTAAAAGAAATATAAAACAATTAAAAGATATCATGAAATTAATACTATAAAATTAAATCACCAATTAAGAGAACATGTAAGAAATTCAAGATATACTTTATATTATAATTTTCCTTAATTTAAATCTCACGTTAAAACTTTTAACCTATTTTAATAATACATTATTTATTATATCAATAATTAATCTAAATTTTGAAAGCACTTGTAATTAAAACTAATTTTAAGAGCACTTGTCCAATGTTCACAACACTTATTTACACCTCACCGTTGTGTTATTATACATTAGGATTTATTCGTTACACATCTTAATTGGCAGTGATGCTATTATAGACGTGGGATACATTATTATGCAATCTTGTTTGATTATTATCAATGTTTCCTAGAGATATTACTTTAACATTCTTACAAGATTAAAACAATATACCTATATTATTATTAATTTCAAGATTGATCTACAGGGATTAAATTTAGACATTCACGATTAATTCTAACATTGATTTATACCAATGGTTATTGATGCTGTTATTATATATATATATATATATATATTACTTACTTCCCCTTATTTCGATATACTTGAAAAGGAAACTATTTTACTCACTTTATTTATATGAATATGTTTATTTTCACCTAGAGAAGAATTATGCATCGAAAGAACCCTAAGTCATTTCCATAAAAAGAACAACCAGAAGAAAATTAAGCGAATTAAATTATAGATTAAGGGCATGAAGAGGCATACTATCTGGTGTTAAATACAGAGACTGTGATGGAAAAGAGCAGACAGATTGACAATAAAAGAAATCAGTTAACTTTTGAACTACCTATTAAGCGGCTGAGGCAGTATAACAAAGAATGCAGAGGGATCACTTAAATCTATATACCTTACCATGTTCACGTGCTTTACTGTGATGGGTTGACAATGAAACAGAGAGAGATTATTTAATTTACTACTTCTTTGCAAGTCTAAACGTTGCTGCTGTGACGGTTTGCCAATGGTTTTAGAGAGACTTAATAAATTTAGATTACCAGACTATGTGAAGGAGCTCATCTAAGCACTGTATCCAATAACATCAATTTCTCTCAACTTTGACTGAACGGAGGTAACTGGAAAGGGCTTGAAACATTTCGCAGACCAAGAGAATTAAATAATCTGCTCATTGGTCCTCAATTTCTTAACAGGAACAATCTGCTCATTGACGGCATCAGAGAAGACACACGAACCAAGGTTCCTCCAAGTTTGAGATGGTTACGGTTGCAAAAATGTGAAGCCATTTATATTAGAAAGTGAATTTTGAAATTTTGAAATATCGCCATCCACTTGCTTTATTATCAAATCCCAAATGTTTTCCTTAAGACTACGGGGAAAGAGACAGGCGAAGTGCAAAAACGTGACTTAAGAAAAATACAGAAATTTGCAACCAAATACAGAAACACAGCAAAATGTGTGGATTGTTTGACAGAGCGGTTTTAGGCGCCATTATCAATGGAAAGTAATAGTTGCAGGGTATGAACTCGAGGTATTTGTCGAAGGGCTAGAAACTTTTAATCAAATGCAAATAGCAGGAGTAATACTAAAAGATAGCAGCCAAGAGACTGACTGAACAAAAGAAAAGTTATAACAATATCCGAAAGTAAAGGAATGATTTAAGGAGAAGAAAATAAAGTAACTAAGTTTAACGCGAGAAAAAGAAAGATAGTAGCGAGAGGTAAATAAATTATTCCTCTTTATTTCTAAAAATAATTAAGCCTAAGGGAATCATACGCCTTTAGGAAAACCATCAAAGCACATACATAGAGACGTGGTTTTCCTCCTGTAGTTTATGAATTTCGGTGATATATCTGAGAAGGATAAATACGTGAGAAAGATAACCGTAAAGGGGAGGAGACTATGAAGATATAAGAGAATTCAATGGACCCATATGCATGAGAACCGAAGCACAAAAGAATCTATCAACAGCAGATTGCGCCAGTAACAGGGATATGAACCGGAATCATAGTGACTGATCGTGTCGAAACCAACAACAGAATAATGCTATACTGTATTTATCCCACAGAAAATACTCTGAGCCGAGTTACAAACAAAATATTAGAGATGCCTATCAATGACCATTCAACCACTATATAAAATAGAACAGTTCTACTTTATTTTTAAAGAATATATACCTAAGACATTTGCAAGGATGTTAAATATACAGAGACTCACATATAAACATCATTTTTTTTATTTTTTTTATTTTACGAAGGGCATCGAGCAGAACATACCTGTGATTGCTCTTTCTCAATTCATGTATCTTCTACAATGCCCCCCTTGCATTCTCAATTGATTTCCCTTCTCTTTTTCTTTCCTCTCCTTCCCCAAAACAAAACCAAATCCCCCAACCCTTTTATTGTTCCCCTGCATTTCAATTCTACCATTTTCTTCCAACCAGATTCAGTTACGAAGAGGCTAACATAATATTGCATTTAGTTTTGTTTTATTTTTACTTTATTTAATACCTCAAAATACAAACCGAATAAATTGAACCAATTCAAATCATGCCAATCTAGTAAAATATATTGGCAATAATATTTACCCTTTACGTCATTGGGGATAATTACCTTTGACTCAACTAATTATCATCCAATATTATTAAAAGAACAATTAATTAATTTATTTAATTATTTATTTCACAAAGAAATTAATAAAAATCTTATTTTATCACATTGTTTAATTACTCATACTTCTTTTAGTTATTATTTTAATTTAATAATTAACCATCCAAAATAGTTATCGTATCATTTACTAATATAGTTCATTCAGTTATAATTTCACTTCCCAATTAAATTAAGTTCCCTTTTAATCCTTTTTAATTTAATTAATTAAGATAATCAAAACTATACAATATTACAAAATCACAAAATCAAGACACCTCAAAATCAACTTTTCACACTACTCAAACATGCGAAAATGACATAACCACCCAACGGTCAACTTACTTAACATCAATGACGACCGAAACGGAGGGCACTACAAGGACCTTTAAGATTTGAGCTGAAAAACATGTGGCCAAGGCACATGTTTCCTAAGGGGATACTGGATAATTTATTTGCATAATTTTGAGGGATGTTCTTGATTGCATTCACGTGGAGGACTAAATAAATGAGACCATCGGGGTGAGGGATGTCGACAACTCAATATTGATTAACAAAGATAGGCTAAATAGGTGTGAGTGAAATCTATAAATATAATCACATGTGAGAGTGAGAGTATCAAGCTCTTGGTGTGTGTATGAATATTTTGGCCACATGAAGATCAAAATGGGGTCTGTAGAAGTTCATGCATGAAGCTTAAAATAGGATAGTGTCTAAGTCCCTACAGGACTAACTATGGATATGATGGGGTGGTTGGCTGGAGGAGATAGGATGGGATGGAAATTGATGGAGATGGGGTAGTGGGAATGGATGGCACAAGGATAATGAGAGGACTTGTGAGATAATGGAACCACATTCTACACATGACACCTATTCATCAAGTTTTTACCATGGTACCATAAGAAGTGTTTTTCACCATAAGATGAATGATTTATCTAGACTATTTTTGGATTTTTTTGATTTTTGATTTTTTGGGTACTTTTCTCATTTTTGAAAGTGGGATATTATGTGGAATTTAAGCATATTTATCTAGTTAATATGGATGATATTGAATAGTTAATTCAATATTTTTCCTTTTGGAATGGCTAATTGATAAGCACTTGATCCATATTTAGTTGCAATTATGTATAGGCTCAGATTTTTCCTTCTTTTCTTAGTCTTCAAGATTCTTTTGACTTTCTTTGATCTCAAGGTCACCAACCTAGAATTCTCTAGGTCTTATTTTCTTATTGTATATTCTATAAAGGAAATTTTAATAATCTTATAGATGGTTGAAGGTGTGAGACATCATTCATCTATGATCTCTAATTGATACAAGCATGGAACCCATTACTCTTCGTCATTGATAAGGTTCTTCAAAGATATGCGTAATGATGGGAGTTTTAATTAAATTGGAAATATGGCTTTAGTCCCAAAGACAAGGGAATATGAAGTGGTGTTGGTAGGTGTGTAAATACTGGTGTAGTATACCAAAAGGGAAATATTGAGATGAAGGTTTCAATAATTAAAAGTATCGTTAATAAGTTTCTTGAGGATTTTTAGCAACATTTTTTTAGTTTCCTTACCATAGTTTCTATCTTAAGGTAGTAGAGGGTGGACCACCAATTTTGGATGTGGTAGTGTTCACAAATGGGGCAAAATTAATGATTCTTGAATGACCTTTTTTGTTATTAATGATGATGTTAGATGGGATTTCATAACAAAAAATGATATGGTAAAGGATGATCTTAGATATTTAGGTTCTAATGGTGAAGGTGAGGGGGATGGATTCAACATATTTTATTAAGTACTTTATTAATGAACTTGTGATCATTTGAGAATGGTGAGTGAATCTTGCTAACTAAGTCAAGGAACCATTGAGAAAAGGGCCAAGGATTAGTGATAAGTTATAATTCTTGAGAAAGTGCATGAATCAGATCTCCATTTTTAGCATACAAGAAATCTTTTAACAGTAACACTCATCATGATCCATTATAGGGGTGATCCCACAATAGCGGTTTACAATTTTTGGCCAAACTGGACACTGAAATTATTATTTTTAACTAAATCTTTACATTGCGGCACCTATAGCAAATAAACCATGAGAAATTTGTAGATGATGCAAACTAGAGTCTCTCCACATTTTGTCTATAGATTCTAAAAATATTTTTTTCAAAATTTTTGGAATTAGATTGCACTTCTTTTTCCATCTCCCATGAAAATTGGTTTTTTTTCAAAAAACAACCTTTTTAAAAAGTGATACACACTGTATAAAGCATAATTTTTTTTGCTTGAAGGATAAAATTCTAATTCTTTCAAATTTAGATTTGTAACTCTGATATCTAGTGCTTCCACTTGGTTAGATAGTTTTTTATTGAATATTTTTTCTTTAATCAAGTTTCAAAGTCAAACCAATAACAATTCAAACATAGCGCGACCGTATAATGCATAACTTTTATTGTATGTATCAAATTTCTTATTTTATTTTTTGAGGGATGAAGGGCTCCAATATCTAGTGCACTCATATTTTTAAAAATAAAAATTGATAATTTTCTATTTTTCTAGATGTGCAGAATAGAGAATTTCATTGTCGGTGAGAAACCTATATTTAATAAAACTTAAAAAACAAATAGATAATAAAACCAAAACATATTAAAATTATATTCATTGGATAGCTCACTTTGAGGGCTACCTGATACTAGTTGGGTTTGTGAATTCTCCTCCATTTTCATTTTCAAATTGAGCTTCAAAGTTCAAAATTCTGGACAATTTTGGTGCCTCAGAGGGTGAAGGTGAAAAAAGGGTGGTTTAGCCAAACCAATGTTTGTGCGAACATAAGTTCATTCGAACATAGGTTTGGTCAAACATAGGTTCAACTAAACCATTTTAAAATAAAATTAAAAAATGTATACTAAAGGGGTTTGATCGAGCTTGGAAAACTGGTTCGGCCAAACCCCTTGACATGGATCTTTTTTTTCATTTTCCAGTTTTTGAATAGTTGTATTTTATTCTTATTATTATTATAATATTAAAAGTATATAATTAAAAAGTATAGAGGAGAGAGGGAGAGGGGGTAGGAGGGAGAGACTTGCAAGAGAGGGAGGGGGTAGGGGGAAGAGACTTGA
>VDFB02193867.1:605133523-605281834 GCA_007258455.2 Sequoia sempervirens
CCTTAATCGAGTTTCAAGGTCAAACCAATTATAATTCGGACATAGGAGAACTGTATAACACATATATTTTTTGTATGTATCAAAATTCAATTTTTTTTTGTTGGATCAACGACTTCAATATCTAGTTCACTCATATTTTTCAAAAAAAATTTGATAATATTCTATTTTTCCACATGTGAAGAACAAAGAAATTCATTTCGATGAAAAACCTATGTTTAATAAAACTTAAAAAACAAATACATAACAAAACCAAAACATATTAAAATTATATTCATTGGATAGCTTGATTGCGAGGAATACCATAATCATTTGAAATAAATTTTACTAAATGAATTCATTGATCTAAAAGCTAAATGAAAAGTGATTTTTTATCAGCGTTTTGATAGGTGTAAAGGAGACACATTTATAGGTATGGTTTAAAACTAGCGAGGGTTCTATCTAAGGGGTTTGATCTAAGGTGATTTGATCAAACCCTCTTCAATTGGAATCCTTAAAATGGAACTTTTTAAGGCTTAAATCATTATATTTTCTAAAAATATGTGATTTTAGCTAAAATTCGTTCCTCTCAGGAATTGTAAACCACTATTATGACAGCACCATGTGAGAGATGATGATATCAAAGATTCTTGATCTTAAGAATTTCATGGAACAAATATGTACATATAATTGTAATTTATGCAAAATGATTTACAACTATGTACAAGTTACTATAAGTTCTCACTTGAACATGTATAGGGTTACAAGTGAACTTGAAAATCATGGATATAATCTAAGTCAAAGATTCTAGTTCAGCTCACTCTTCAATAACATGTAGAATTTTTTGATGATCATCACAATCTAGTCTCCATTTTCTTCAGCCACGTGCATGTGGAACTGTGTGAAGATGTAGGGTGGTAGCAATTATCAAGTGACTATATTGATATACCTTGTTATCAGGTTGATAGTCAACAAAATCAATCTCGTGCTAAACAACTTTGACTTGTTTTAGATATGTCCCTTTCACTACAACAAAACCTGCATGGTAAGCATGAACCTTCTTAGTAAGGCATATGAACATGTACACCATTTTTGTGCTCAAGGTTTGTACAATATATATTTAATGTTTATAATAGTCATGAACGCACATGTGAACACAATGTATATATAATTTAAAATTAAAACTCACATGTGGGAAATGACATTCCATCACTTGTTTCAGGTTGTGTTAGCTTATTCCTCTCTTCTCTGCAACACAATAAATAATAGCTAACACCTTCAATGTTTCCAGGCTCTACTATGACTACAAAAAAAATCTCCTATACACCAAATTTACACACAAAATTTCTAAAAAAATTAGAAATGTCTCTAGACTTTAAAGATCATTAACTAGATATATATAATATATAAAAAAAATATTGAAAACTTACACATGTACCTTTTCTAACCAATCCTGATAAATGGTCATAATCAATTGAAATCAAAGGAATGTCTTCAAATCCTTTTTCCTCATTTTCATCATATGTTTTTGAAACAACTAGTGGCACTGTATCCCATTTACTAACATATACAAGTTCTTGGTTTTTGCATGCATGATTAGAGTTTCCTGCAATGCACTTGGTGCAAAAACAAGAGTAAACCCTTGTGTGTAATGTCCATCCATGGTGACTATCTAAAATCCCAACACAATCCAAAGATCTTATTTTTTCTACCCTCTTGCATCCATGCATTGATCTCCTGTCCACACCTAGATACATGTACAATAACAAACTTATGTGAACAAACATGTGTATATATATATATATTTTTTAAATTAAAATAAATTCAAAATTTTTGAAAATGTAATTTATACATACCTGACATCTCCCAAAATAGTCTATGTGGAATGTGCTGATTTGTTCTCAAAGATGTGTCGATCACATTTGATGCAAAGTGTTTCTTGCACCATTCAACAACATAATGTTCATTGTCTATATGATCTTTTGGATAACTCATTTTATATTTTCTTAAATCTCATTTGATGCAAGCTCCTACTCCATCATGCTCACCTTTTCCATGCCCACTCTCAAAATAACTCCAAACATGTGGTGTTTTGTAGATTTTATGATATCTACAAAGTCCATAGAGTGGCCGTGAAGATTTGAATTGTGCCACACATCCATCTGACCATACAAAATTCTTTTCAAATTTTATGTACCCCTACTTCTCAAATTCTCAAAAAAATTTGTAAATCAATGTTGGACAAAAAGCATGTCATGCTCTTTATCATCACTAATATAAAAGTGATATTCTTTCTTTATGGCTTATTCTTCATCTATACTCTCAATGCCATCCAATTCTGATTGTGCATGTCGATAACACACATGAAGCATAATAGTGATCTACTTTGAAAATTAATACTCTAATGAAATCGATGATGAAAAACTAAAACCAAAACCAAACCTAGGTGATGACAAACCAAACCCAGTCAACATGTCTGTAAAACCCATAGTCCGTGCAGTTGTCGAATGATCTGTAGGTGGATCCTAACATGCACTAGTTTTGGGCTGAGAGTGATGGGATCCTAGAACTAAATGGCCTCTGCATCTCAAATGATTTCTAACATACTCTATACCAATCTCATAGTCTGATGCAATGGATGCATATTCCTCCAAGAGGTCCTCAACTAAACAATGTAGAGTCATGCACACCATATCTCTTGTAAGTGTGTCAAGCTGTGTGGGAGTAGGGATGTTTGTTGTTGTATAAGGATCCATGGTGGTCCACTATGTTGAAAATGGCATGGATCAAGAACCTCTAGACATCAAATAATCACCTACACAATTAGTAGATATCCTACTAGTGGCAGATGTAATGTTGCCTATAGTGTTAATTGCTTCCTTTTGGGAAGAAATGACAACCTCATCTGCTATGGGGGCTAGAGTTGGGGTGAGAGTAGGAGACCTCTCACCAACCAATACCCTAAACACTGGGGGTGGTCTATCTACTCGATGATAGGTGGGCCTATCAGTAATCCTACCACACCCCTAACTAGCATATGGTGGAATGTCCAAGTAGTTGACTTTGAGGCCCAAATGGACCTTAGTATACAATTGCAGAACAAAATACAATGGAATCTGGTCATTGTTTGGGTATAGCCCATGTGCTGCAAGAAATCATGGGTAGATCAATGAGGCCATAACATGATCAACACATCTAGTGACCTGGTATCTCCTAACCTTACACACATTTTGATAAAATGGAAAAGAAATGGCTTTTATCATTTCTTTGGTCATAGTATCCTATATTTGTTTAAGGGGAACATCACCATGTACTTTTTCCTGCATGCAGGAAAGAATAACAGCTACTCTATCTACTCTATCTGGGGAATATGTACTAGTCCTCTCATGTTCATGTTTTAGTTTTTCTAGACTATGCAATATTAACATGCATGGTTCAGTTTATATCCTCGAGTTTGCACCTTGTGCTAATGAATCTCTCAATTTTTTAATCTCATTAGTGGTATTTCCAAACAATTTTTTTGCAAGTGGAACATCTTCATTTTCCATGTTATATATGTATGTACACCTAAAGGAGCAATGAGACCTTGGTAAATAATATATCTAGATATAGCGAATATATTTATCTTTAAAATAGTTCTAATAATTCATCTATCAATCAATAATATTTTCATACCATTAACAAAAAAACATTCAACATCTATCTAGTTTTTAATAATCAAAACATTCAAATTACTAGATGCACACAAAACATAATCTAAAACAGTTCTAAATTTTAAATTTACAAGTGTGCACTCTATTACAAAATTTGTCATTAAAGACTTACAAAATATTGATAAAGGTTGCATCTAAGATTTATTTCCTACAACTATTAATAAAGGGAAAGCATCATTACTTTACATTGGTGGTCATGTAAAATCAATTTAGTCATTATTGAAGGTACAAATAAGATAAGAAAATGAGAGAGATGATATAAGCTTGTATATATGATTTCTAAATTATTGAAGCAATATTTTGATAAGGAGGAAACAAAAAAATTAGAAATAAAATTCCTCATATCCATTATAAAGAAAATATGATAGAGGAAGGGACACATGCACATAATATTTATCATGAAAGTTACCATACAATGTACAAGAACATGATACTAAGGAAAAAAGGTTTCAAGTATAAGTACACAACAAACCTAGATGAATATTTAACCCTAGTACAAAAAGAAAGAAATAATGAAAGAATAGAGAAAATGACTTGATTTAATCTTTGTACATATTTTTTCTATTATCTCAAATCTTATAGATAAAATAAAATCCACCATGTGAAAATATGGTTATATTTACTCATTTAAAGATAATATTTAATAATTGTTTTATTACTCTTACTTTTATAAATTTCTTGGATATTATAGTAAAATAAATCAACTCTTATATTTTTTAAAATTTAAAAGTTTCCTATACAATTTTCACAACTAGCTATAATGGACTAGATCTTTCTATAATGATGCACAATGATCAATCCTTGATGTTCCAAATCTTTGTGTGGGTATTTACTTCATCCCACCATCTTCTTTAGTTTTCATGATCTAGGTAGGTATTCCTAACAAACCTAGGAATTCTCCCTTGTTGACTCATCTTATTTCAACCTTTATTTTGTTGATGATTATACTTGAAACTCTTATTTTTAAATTTTATGCAGTAATGAATACCTATAAAACTTGGTGAAGCTAACAAACCAACACTAAGATTTTTCCTCTTCCTTTATCTAATCCCAATATTCCATGTTGACTTCTTATATTCCTTTAAGAACACTAAAGAGTATAATAGTAAAAAATAACTTTAGTATAATATTTCTCTTTTGGATATTATTTAAAATTCTCCTTAATGTCATGAGTTTCTTCATAATTCTATACAAAATATCCATATTCCCTCTTCTACTAAGCCTATTAAAATAGTTTCCCAAATTGGGTGTATTAGATACTAACATTATGGAGATTACATTTCGTCCATCTAAACTTCACTTCAATGTGGTTTAATAGAAGATTATTTATCTTCTAATCATTTTTGGTACTAAACCTATATGAGCATTAAGTATACATTGATTGAAAATGGTTTTTTGATCTTAATATTTGTAGTCATTAATTCTTAAAATGTATTTTTGTTTATACTTCTAATCTTACTCTTCCTAAATTTTCCATTAAAGGTTTTGTTATTATTCAATGAGATCCTTTGGGAACTATTATTTTCTTATCTAGAATCAAGCCCTATATCACTTAACTTGTTATTCCATGTTATGAATATGTAATTTTTATTTATTTTTATATTCCCCTCTAGTTACCTTAAAAATAACTACATATATTTCTTTTATACAATTATTTAAGGGGGCATATACTCTCACAACTCTTGTAATTTTTACATTTTTCCTTTTATATGTATAATTTTTATGTTGGATTATATATGATTTGTTGGCATACTTTGTATTATTAGTTGAATTATTCTAACATATATATATTTTAGAATTTTGTGTTTTTTGACATGCTTGTTTTGCATATCTTAGTTCAAGGGAATCAACTCCTTGACCATTTAACACACTGTATATCATTCTATGTATCCAAAATGTTTGATTATTTTCATGTTTTTCTTAATTATGTTAAATTTCATATTTTTATGTATTTGTCATCTTCTAACATTTTATTATTTATGTATTGTTTCAAACATTAAATACACAATTATATAAACATCTTCATGACTCTAAAAATATCCTATTTTTTTTTTAAAATCATTCTTCTTACTTGAATAAAAAATTCTAACTAACTAGGACATTTTAAATTATTTTTAATTAAATTTATCTTTAATTAATTAAAGATTTTATCAAAACTCAAATACAATTATCCTCTTATCATTTTATTTTTTATTTAAACTACTTTTTAAATATAGATTAGTGTATTTTCAAAATGCATGTTCTCTCACTACCATTTTAATATGATAAATCTTCCTATTTTATAAAATACTTGCAATAGTCCATTCTTGGAATCTTTACAAGGAGAAAAATAAAGAATCTTCATTCTAATCATACAACTATATTTTTGAAATGCATGTTCCTCTTGCTACTATTTTATAAAATACTCACAGTAGTCCATTATTGATACCAAATTACAAGAAACAAAAGAAATAATTTTCATTCTAATCAGGGCATGTGTAGGATCATCATGGAAAAAATAGGCCCTTAAGTGGCAAAAAATTTAGAAAAATAGTGTTAGGCAACTTGAAACAAAAAAATGAATAAGTTATCTATATTATTTCAAAAATATGCAAGAATAGAATCTATAGAAAATTGAATGTAGTCTCTAAACTACTAGGTTTATTTTTTTTAAAAATCTCTATTTGGTAAAAATTTGAAATTTCAATGCAGTAGTACTTAAATTTCAGGGAAAAAATAAGAAGTAGGTGTCTATCTAACCATCCTAACCATAATAAAATGATAATATTTTTTTATAATATTTTATATATAAGTAGACAACTCATGCCCATATGTGATGCATATTTTTTTGTAATTTTTTTCCAAGTAAATAATTAATTATGAATTTTCGTACAACTTTTAAAAATATAAAAAACTCGCATGTCTAACCACCTTAACTTGGTCAAAATTTCATGCAATTTATTTTTTATTTTTTTAATCCTATAGTATGTGAAGCATAGAGTGTGACACATGTTTCAGATTTAAAAAATGTGATACCGTTTGAAAGCTATAGATGTTTTTCAATCAGCCTATCGACCAGGACTTTAGTCATAATTCTAATAGAAAATGAATAATAATTATTTATTAAATTCAAAGTAAAGCATAATTTATATTGGTGGAAAGCTGAGAATCTCCTCTAAAAACCCTTTTCGTTTCATCAATTTTGGGTTAAAAAAAAGTTGTCAGCCACATACCATACAAATACCCATAATATTGCCACTTTTTGGCCCATCATGATCTTGCACATACCCATCATACAATGTATTATAATAGCTTTCTCTATTTTCATAATATGTTGGATTTTATTCTTAACATCTCAAAAATGTCCTTTTTTATAACTAATTTTGAAAGGATTGAAAAAATATCTACAAAATTCTTTTTTTTCTCATTATTTGTCCAATTTTTCTAACACATTTTTTCAAAACTTTATCTCATCCTATTACATTCTATTCTTCCCTATTTTAACACCAATATCTATTTTTTATTCAAATTTGAAAGGAATTATGTACTTTTATATGCAAAAGTGTAATATATCCCTCATACGCTCCATTTAATCCTTAAAATTCTACAAATATAGTATAATAGTATTTTTTTGACACTTATATTCTATATATTCTTTACATTGGATCATTCTTCATTCTACTCTTGCATGAAACAAAATTACTATTTATTTTTATTTTCCTACACTATAACACTTGGTTTCTCTTTGTTGCATGTTACATTTATTCTACATTATTATTCTTGGCCACTAAAACATTATATGCTCTAGTTATATCTAACATTCTATTTCTAATTATGTTATAATATTTCATTATATATACTACAACAATTCTTCATACAATTTTTATATAATTTCTATTGACTACAATAAAAATTTCCTATTTGAAAAAATTCTTCTGATTTACTTTATTCTTAACTTATATTCATTCTTCAAGCACATTATAATTTCTTTACTTGAATATTATTTATCATAATATAACTTTGCAATGTTTTTCTACATATTATTTGTTTTCTTCTTTAATGTTGTAAGTTATGTTACTTTTATTGATCTTTTCTCTTTGAAAAGAATACAAACCTATTTTCTTTTTCATTTCTTCCTCTTACAAATATTATTCACTCATTGAATAATATTTGCTCAATTTAGTAGAATTTTTTACTATGCCTAGTTTTACTTAAATGTATGCAAAATAGGCATGCATATAAACACCACAAAAATTATTTGGAAAAATGCCACAAAAAATGTGATATCATTTATATAAAACTATGGTAAATTTTGCACTCCATTACAACAATTCATCCAATTAAGAGGTGATGTAATTTATTGATTCACTAAACAAAAATAGATTTTTATTCTTAAAATTATTCTCTAGAACTAGACTCATGGAGTGACCAATTTGAAAGTCAATTTGAACATTTCAATCATGTAGATAAAAAATTATCCAAACAATAATTAAGATAGTGTTATGCAACCAATAATATAAAAGCAATAAATCTAGACTGTTAATTTTTCTAAGGTTCCATTCAAGTATAATTTTGAATTCAAGTTTACAAGAAAAGTAAGTATAATAATATTCACAAATAATATCTCCATGTTGATAATTTAAGAAATTCCTTCACAATCTATTAATGGATATAGAGAGAACTAAAATATGGATATAATTGTAGGTTGGAAATATCCTCAAGATGGAACAAAATTAAATTTTGGTTATACATTTTGGGGGAATCTTCAGTCTATAGATGTTGGCTATTTTCTTCATAATTCTAATAGTTTTAAATTATAATTAGAGGTTTCAATAAACTTGGTTTAAAGATGAACAAAAATATTAGTAGGAAGACCTCATTGTTAGGTTAATGCTAGTATATAAGAAATTATATAATGAATTAGTAATAGAAGGTAGTGTTTTTACAAAGGTTGAGGCCCCAATTGGGGTGTAATACCCCCATGTTTCTGATACTATTTACTATTATTGTTTGCTTTATATGTTAGTGTGATACTGAATTGTGATGGTGACTGATTCATCGTTTTGGTGTGTGTGGTTGCGTATTTTAGTTGATTGCTACAATTGATATTTTTATTACGATTTATGATACTCCATATGTAGGGTTTGGATTATTTTATTAGGTAATGCTTTCTCTCTAATGTTTTAAATGTCGATATGATAATCGTATGGTGATCATGTGATTTGAATTCTGTGTTATTTTATAATGCAATGGTTAGTAATTAATTATGATGCAGTAGTTAATTAGCATGTTATCTTATGATCAATTGGTTAGAAATGTTAGTTTGTTATTGACATTGTAATTGTTAGAATAGATTAGGTGAGAGGACAGTGTAGCATCACTCATTCACGAGTGCCCTGCTACATTGCAATTCCTTCTCACGGTAGGATGTTGATTATATATATATACATGTGCTACTTGACGTTTGCTTGGATGCAGGATTGCAGGAATAAGTCTCGATTCCACCTGCTTCGGCAGGACAGGGCGAGCAATAAACTAGCCCAACGGGTAAAAATGTTGAAAAAGGGAGTAGGTTTGGAAGCATCCTCGTCCCAAGTCCGTCGTCTGTTGTGAGTCGTGTTATGACTGAGGTTTTCGTTCTTGTTGATTGTGTAGTGTGAGTGTTGAGGTATTCATTTGATTTATAGTTCATGTTTATTTAATTAACCTTATTTTATATGATATTGGATTAAAGTTGTTTAGTTGTTTGATTTAATTGTGTGTTAGTTAAATGGTTAAATTTAAATATATTATAAATTAAAAAGTGATTTAATTTATTAAAAGAGTAAATAATTATTTTAAATTAATAATGTTGACAATAATTAAATTAAATAAATATTGTTAAAGATAAATAAATAATATCTTTTATTAATATTAAATTAGCATAGATAATATCTTGTTTAAATAAATTATTTTAAATAAAAACTGTAGATAAATTTGTGCTTTTAAAAGCTAGAAAAGGACCAATAGGAAGGGGACTTTTTGAGAAAAGAAAGCAGGGAAGCTTTATTGAGTTTTATTTTGATTTATTATTTTTTTTTATGAGAAGATGATTCACACACAGAACTACTACTCTGTTGTTTTTGGATCTGGGAAAAGAAAGATAAAAATAAAAAGAAAAGAATTTTGTTTGTTGAAAACTGGGGAGAAAATAATTGTTTTGAAGATAGATAGATTCGAGGAGGAGCTGCAAGAGGAATTCGAAAGGAGCTTTCAGAAGGGATTCTTCTTCAGACGAAGGACTCCAGGTTCTTCCTTTGCTATTTATTATCTTATTGTGCTTTGAATAATACCTGTTGATGCATGTATTGAAAAATTTATAGAAAGAAATTCTGTGGTTTGAAATTATATTCGAATAAAACCCTTGATTTTCTGTTGAAAACATTAGTTAATCTATTCTGAAATTCTTTAACTTAGTAGGGAAAATTATTGTTTGAAATAAAAATCGTGTTAGATTGAAGATTGAGTTTGCATGTGGATGTGTATTAGTAGGGAAAAATCTATCGATTATGATTTGAAAACCCGTAGTTTTTGAGAGGAAAACTATAGCAAAATCCTCTGAATTTCTTTATTATAAAATGTAGTTGTTGAAATAATTGTGTTAGAAAAAAAAATAAAAATTATTATTACTATGAATTGAAAATTATAAGTCTAAATTCTTCTTAAATCTGTTTGAGAAAAAACAATTCTCTGTTGAATCACTTGTTCTTATATATATATATATGTTTATGCATTGATTTTATTTTTATATATGTATATATATATAAAAATAAAATATATATAATCCTGTGAAAATTGTGACCCTGTGTTTCTCGGTTTCCGTGCCCGTACTGGGCAATGAAAGTTATTAAAAAAAAAGAGTTTTTGAAAAATAAAATAAAATTTAAAAAAAATAAAATTAATAAACAAATCTTAATGAATAAAATTTAAAAGTAAAATTTATGTGGGGGGTTCCGGCGGTCGGCGGCGGCCGTACCGCCCACTGCCATGGTGCTGGCAGTACGCAGCACCATCGGCTGCGCACAGCAGCCGAGGCTGCTGGGCACAGCCCGATGGGCTGCGTACCGCGGCCTGCCATAGCCTGTCAGCTGTGGTACTGTGTACCACAGCCGACAGCGGCTATGAGCTTCCTTTTATTTGTTAGGTTATTGCAAATTTTTAATATTTTTTTAATTTGTTTTAAATGTGAATGGAATTCGGTTATTTTAAAATTTGTTTTATTTAAATTAATATGTTTAATGCGTTTCGTATTAATAATTGAATTTCATTCATTTTATTCATTAATTATATATATATATATTTATTTATTTTTGAATATATGTTTTAATTATTTATATATTTTTAAAGAGTTTTTTTTTAATATATTTGATTTATAATTTTAAAAGAAAGTCACACTTAGTTAATATATTTTGTTGTATAATGATATTTTTTTAATGTCTTTATATGGTGATTATTTTAATATATGTATTTTTTATTCATGTGAGGTTGTAAAGTTATTGCGTAATATTTGGGCAATTTCTGTTGTTACATGTTTTGTGTGATGCGATTTGAAATAAATGATATATATATATATATATATATATATATATATATATATATATATATATATATATATATATATATATATATATATATATGCATTTCAAGAATTTAAGGTGTGGAGGTTTTGAATTGATGATATAATATTTACTGGTATGCAATAATAGTCTTATTGGGAAAATTAGAAGTGAACGTTGTGTTTGATTTAGTCATTTATTCTCGAGTTGTGGATTTATTTATTTGATGGAATTTGTTGTTTGTGGTTAACTGTATTATGGCATTGTTTATTCTTTGGTTACTCTTGAGATCATGCATTTTGATTTAACTAATTTTTCTTAAACTTGAGTCTAGGTCATGTAGAAAACCTTTGAGTTAACTTATTCAATTATAGAATTCTAAGTTGTGGTTAGGACTTCCAGAGGCATGGATTTTGTATTTGTGTTCGATCTTGTATTTTGATGTTGTCCATATGTTTTGGCTTCGGATGTGGTATTGATGTATACTTAGATCGTATCGTTTATGAATGTCATACATGTGATTTTGGGCGAGAGGGTTGTGCCTCGCGATTGAGCCATTGTTGGTTCAATTTTCCTTGTTGATATAATCCTGTGAGTTGGATATTTTTGTACTAGAGTGTCTAGAGAGAGTGGCTCTAGTGGGGGCCGGTGCACAAAGGGGCTGTCAGGGTAACCCACATAGAGTTAGATTAATCAGTGATAACTTAAGTAATAAACCACGGGTGGGAATTAAACATTAACAAGATAATTGTGAAGCCTCGTCCACCTGTTAGTGCTATCATAGACTAAAGGGGACTGAGAAGGCCGTGGTTGGCAAGGTCATTACCTTGTCCTCACGAAAGTCAATGACTCCGCATGAGTGACCCTATGGAGCGGCGCCTTGAGATAGGCCGTCTTGAGAACCATAGATGGAAGCGGCACCTTAACTTGGTTGTCTGGAGAATCCATGTAGAGATGGAGGCAGCACTTTGTAATAGGTTGTCTGGAGAATCCATGTGAAACCATGCGATGACACTCTACTCTAACATTCTGTTTATGTTGATTTACTGAAGTCCTCTGGAAGTGATTTGTTGATTTGTCATTGGTCATTGTTGGAAATGGTATTTGACATTATGTCTGGAGTTTCTTTGATGTTGTGAGTGTGACTTGTTGTTATGTTCAGAAGTGTTTTGTTGTTGTTCTTTTTGGATTTGTCGTTGTTAAGTTTCTAAGTGGTCTTTGATGTTAAGTTGTCTGTTTGGAGTTAGTTTTGTGTTATTGTCAGACGTATTTGGTCGGGGACCCTTCCTTGTCTACTCTCAGAACGGGGGTGGTTGGGTGGAACGTGCTTCGCACCCCATTGGGTTTCCCCTTCTACTGCAGGTGTATCTTTATTGCAGGGCTTTTGGGAGATGTTGATGATCCAGTTATTCTTATGTACCAGATAGTTGTATATACTTCAAATGTAATGTATTTAATGTAATCATGGATGTATTGTCTCCCACGTGTGTTGGGATGACCTTGTTGTAATTGGTATATGTAGTTATTGAGATGTATCTTCAGTTAATTATATTTTATTATCACTTGTGATGTAATGTATATTCAGGCATTGTATGTTTTCATGAATTGTCTCTTTTAGTAGTTGGTTACATTATGTTGTATCTATCGAAATATGTAACACTTTATATCTTTATAATTCCATGTATTGTCATATGTGCATATGGTGTTAATATGGTTATTGTTTAACAGATATCTTAAATGATGAAATGAGAATGAATGGATTTATGTGACTGTTTAATTATGGTTTAATTTATTATCGTGTTTTGGGTTAGTGTAGTCATGTCACTTCGTGTACCCCATTGGAACTAGTTATGCCTCATAATACATTGTTATGTTATAATACTTAAGTATGTTATTATATTCCTATAAAAAAAAAAATTGTTCCATTTTTTTTTAGTTCCTTTGGGGTTCGCACGGCGGGGTGTGACATGGGGTATGTGTTGTTATGAAAGAGAAGCATTGAAGTGGTCCCATTTTTTTTATAATATCATGCATATATGCATTGCTATTGGGGAAAATATTAGAAAATTTCAAGTAAATGCAATTGGTAGCTGTAAAGCCAAATGAATATTAAAAAATTTCAAGCAAATGCAACTGGAAGTTGTAATGACCAATTTTACAAAATGAGTTTGTTTAAAAGGATTTACAAACTTTCAAGCAAATGCTATTGGTAGTGGTAGATCCAAATTTGGTTGAAAATTGGGTTTGTTTAAAAGGCTTTAGAAACTTTCAAGCAAATGCAATTAGTAGCTATAAATCCAAATTTTAAATAACGGGTATTTTTTTAAAAAAGTTTTAGAAACATTCAAGCAAATGCAATTCACAGCCATGAGCCAAAATGAGAGCTTGAAATAGGGTATATTCATTATAAACAATAAAAATTTTTCACATAATGTGCCTTCAAGTTTTAAATGAAAATTTTGTTTGGAATTTTCTTTTCATTTAATTTGTTTTCTTTTCACCAGAAAAATTTGGTCTCATGGAATCCATTGGAGTTTACAAATTTACAAAAAAATGGAATTTTAAAACACTGTGAAAGAATACCAACCTACTAATGGACGTCCAAGTCGATATTTCAAGTTGAAATGGTGGCCCCGCTGCAAGTTTTTGCCATTCCTTGTCAATTGTGTTTGTTTTTTTCCGTGCATGAGCTCCAGGTCTAATAGTTTGCCAATTTTTTTGTTTGATAGTGATAGGGTTTGATTCATAAATTCCGTAATTCAACTAGGTTTGGTCAAACAGGGGTTCGGCCAAACCCCTTTAAAATACTATTATCTTGTTGACCATAAAGTGGTTCAGCCAACAACTTTATGGGTTTGGTCTAACAAGTATGTTCGATCAAACCAACCTTCCTATTGAAATTTTTAAAAAGTTGATTTTCCTTCCTTTTCTCAATTGAAAACCACTATTGTGGTTTCACCCATAGGCCAATAATATCTTGTTATGAGAAGATTATTAGCTAATACCATTCCACTAGTATGTTCCCAACAAATACCATCATGTACCTCTCATAATGTGAGGTTAGCTTCTATTGAGTTTAAACATGTTAATAAGGAACCATAATTACCTCGATGATAAACTATATCTCCTAGGAGGATGTAACATGATATGTGTTGGATGAAGAATTTATGTGGATTGCATGTGAGATTGGTGGAGGGTTTTATCATGAAGTTAAGTTTAGATATCATGATACCAAGAGGGTGTTCAAGACCAATAATCTTGCACACTAGCTTAGAATTAGGTACATCATATGTTGGAATTAGGAGTTTTTCTAAAAGAAACTCACACCTCTAACTATCTTGTGGCTTGACTAATAATGATCCAATGGTAGCCATGACATCCATGGATTTTTTATTACTTGGAAAGGAATTTTCTCAAACTAGATATGCATATAATACTTTTGAAGCTATCCAGCATGTTCTTATGAGGGAGGAGCTTGTTAGATTTGGTTTGATACTAATTTTTATCTTTCTTCACAACTAGTTGAGAGTCCTTGTAAACTTGTAGCTAAGTGATATTCCATCGAATGACCATTTAAGTAGTCCTATTTAATTAAATCTATATACTCTTACATTTTTTTTGTATAGGGGAATGCTAATTTGAAAGCCTTTGGTATGTAATTTCCTTGTGGGGTGAAAAAAGGATGTTTGCTCCTAAATAATTTTATTTATATGAACCATCAAAATAGGGTTTCCATAGTGGTACAATATTAATTATAAAGATAGAATCATCAAGTAAGTTTGTTATTAAAGGATGTGTATCTATAAGAGAATCCTATATTAACTGGTTTGCAAAAACTTGATGCTTGATGGATTTTTTTCCATATATTTAATATAAAATTTATCCACTAAGCCATTTTTTCTTTAAGGGATGACCTTGAGAGAAGGTACTTGATTTGGTATACCTTGGAAATGAGATTGGTTTGATGAATAATAATTTAATGTGAATTATTTTGTGAGATGAAGATAAAACCTAGATATTCCTTCTCCATGGGAGTATAGTTAACCTCATATCCTACCAAGATGTGATTGATGTTATTTATGGATCTTTATTTTCCATTCTCATCATATTATGCTAGAAGTTCCTCCAATGCTATTGATGTGGATAATATATATAATGATAGGGAATTTTCTAGAATAGGAGGCAAAAGCATAGGTGGTGATGCTAAATATTCCTTGATTTTATCAAAGGATTTCTAACAATAGTTATCCCAATAGTGGATTAGGTGAGAAATATTTGGCATTTATCTATATGTTGTATAATAAATTGTTAGATTTCTTATTTTTTTCCTTGAAGGCTAAATAGTTTTTTGGGTGGTGTAGTGTCAAAAAAATTTTCCAGTGACACATTCATATGATTTAGCTCCCTCTTGTGGTCTTGAATTGGTGTTGTAATGTCTTAGGGCCTTTATTTCATTAAAATATGCTTTAATAGATATCTTGGAATAGTGTTGTAATGTCTTGTAAACATACACACTATTCTAGGACCTATATTTCACTAAAATATTCCTTAATTGATGTCTTGCAATAGTGTTGTAAAGTGTTGTAAACACTCACATTGTTCTAAGACCTTTATTTCATTAAAAAATACTTTAATTGTCCCTTTGCAAAATTTTTGTGAAGTGTTGTTGTGCCATAGAAAAAAGGACCCTTTGCTTGACATGGGAATATTTCATGATAAATTGACTTAATGAGGCCTTGATTTAAGTGTTGTGAGGCATTTTATGCATCCACACTAAGTATTGGGCCTTTAAAAGATAAATAAAATTCTTATAATGACATCTTGTGAAGGTATTGTGAAGTGTTGTGAAACGTTTTCACATTCTTCTAGACTCTTCATTACAATTCACCTAAAACTCACCTTTTTACACATCATCAAGTCCTATTTTGAAGTGTTGTAAAGTATTGTAACAAAGTTTCACACTTTTCTAGTCATAATCCCCTTATTTATCCCTTTCTTATGACTTATTTGACCCCTTTATGCCCTCAGATGTTGTAATTAAGTCTATTTTAAATGTAAGCTCGACACACCACATTAAATGAAACTTAATTCCCAACACCCTTTCACAAGCCTAGGGTGGGATCCATTCACCATGGGTGGTGAATGAGTCCCCCTTGGCTCCAAAATTCAAAATATTTTAAATTAAATTTAGGTTTTTATTCAAATACACTTGATGTCAGTATGTGATGAGGTATGAATGGTTATTAAGGAACAAGTGTGTATAAATAAGTGTTTTTTTCCTCATTCAAGGGGGGATCATCTCTCATTTTTCAATCTCATAATATCATTCATCAAATCAAGCAAGTTTAGACTTTCACATTGAAAGTCATTACTTTAGCTTCCTAAGACATCCAAGGGCCAATTTTACATGTTTTGTTGTAGAAATTCAAGATCAATCATCATGGAAAGTTAATCAATTAGACTACAGTTGGAGAAAGAAAAAGATCAGATAAGGATTTAATCACAACTCAAGAATATAAAAAGAAATTAAGATGAAAAGATAGATTAGGAAAATCCCACTATGAGGAGAATAGTAGTTATAGGCATATGAAAAAATTCATCGTCAGCAATTTACCAATGGAAAATTCCAATTCACCACTGTGACAATTTTTCATGGCTGTAAATTTTTGGTGGTGATGAATTATCCCATAGTGAATTGTTGATGGTGAATTTTCCCTCAATGAATTTCTAGCGGTGAATTTTCCTAGAACTATTCACGATGAGAAGAATAGTAGTTCATTAGAAGATAAATTGAAATTGATGGTAGTGCAATAACACAAGAATATAACCCTAATATCTTTCTCTGTACTAATTGATCGAAAAAAAGTAGACCCAGAACCATTGTGCATATTCTCTATTAGTATGTACCAAAAAAAAGAATATAACCCTAATATATTTCTCTGTGCTAATTGACCAGAAAAAAGAAGACCCAAAACCATGGTATTTTATGTTTCATTCCATTCTTTCATCATTTTGGTTTAATTACCTAAATGGGATTTGACCAAGGCAAACCCCCATGCCCTAACAATCAACATTTTCTCCTCTCCTCTTGTGTGTTTGCAGATTTAGGACTCTTGGAAGCTTGGAAATAATTATAGATCAAGTTGAAAAGTTTTTAAAGTCCTCTCTTCATCATTCAAGTCAATACATCAACAAAAAGTCACTTTTAGGCCTTGAATCTAACAGTTTCAAAAGCGAACACCTATAGAACATCAAAGTGTAGATAAGAAGCTCTGGAATCCACTCTTGAATATTTAGAAATTCAAAAGTGGAATCATTCACCATGGATCTTTAATGAGTCCTATTTCCAAGTTAGTTTTGTGTTTTTTGCATTTTCTCACACCCTTTTGACAAAAATGGGTTTTAGCTTAGTTTACCAGAACTAGGACTGATTCACCCAAAGTGGTGAGTGAGTCCCTCTAGGCTTGAAAAAAAAATCATCAACAACATTTCAAAAGAAATTTCCAGTCTTCATCAAAGTTTCATGTGCACATCTTTAATCTAATTCATTTATGCTAAGTTTTGCATTCATTTTTATGTATTTTGGTATTACATCATGTGTTTTCCAACAAGTCATATTTCCTAGATTTTGCATTAATAATTCATTTTGGTTTATCAATTTATTGCATTTATAAATTAAATATAGATACATTACATCCACTTTGCATCCCTTCTTACATTAATCTTGAGTGAAACATTATGCATTATGGCCCATTTCCCTCTGCTTCTGGGTAAAAAACCCTAGAAGAGCCAAGAAGGATTTGAGTGCCAAAATACTTCATTTCAATTGTAACACACTTTTACCCTTTTATAGGACATTTTAAATGAAACAAGGCTAATATACCTCTTTTCATGCTTTAATTTAGGCCTAGCAAGGGCGTTGTAATGTGTTGTAAGCCATTTTGACACTTTTCTAGGACTTTATTAAGTATTTGATTCTATTTTTAACCAAATTTGGCTTAATTATACCTTTTCTAGGGTGTTGTAAAGTGTTTTAGCACACTTTCACACTCTCCTAAGGTATTTATTTAATAATTTGGCTTTATTATTCTTTATTGGCCCCAAATATCATTCACAAGCCTTATTTTTGATTAATTTCGAGGTAAATCCTAACAAAATCATTTATACCCCCAAAATTGAGAAACCCACTTTAAAATTCCTAAGGTGGGACTCATTGGCCATTTCTTGGTGAATTAGTCCCCTTAGGTGGGACCCATTCACCAATTATGGTGAATGAGTCCCTTTTTTCTCAAAATTCAAATTTAATTCAAATTTCTGACAGGATATGAGCTCCTAGACCTGATGTCGGCTTGTAGTGTTTCAATTTCAAGATTTACTGCATAAATGAGTATAAATACAAGGTTAATTCACTCATTTTTATCCTAAGTAGTCTACGAATTTTGTGAGAGCATTCATTAAAGAAAATTTGAGATCAAGAGAATTCACAAGAGCATTCAAGAGCCTTTGAGAGAAGATTATCATGCATTTTGCAACATGACAAACCCCAATCCTGATACCTACAAAACAACAAGAATGAACACATTGGAAGGTGAAATGCAAGTAAGAACGAGGATTCCCCATGGAATCCATTTACAAAGATAAAATTAGGAAAAACAATGAAGAATATAATAAGATAACAATAAAAGAGATTGGATCCTAATTAAACTAGCAAACTTATGATCCCATTGGGGAATTGGTGCCAATTTGATGTGAAAATTGGCCCTTTCCCAATTCCTATGATTCAAGCTTGATGAATTTTGATGAATGATCCACTTTTTTGATGCTTGATGAGTGCTCAAATGGAAAAATATGCACAACCTAGCTAAGATTCAATGATAATGTATAGAATTTGCTAATGATTTGAGCATAGTAAGTTTACTCAAATTATGGATGCCAAAATGAAGAGATTGACCTCTTATTTATAGAATTCTAAGATGGATGAATGTTCAAAATAGAGAAATGTGGGACTAAGGATTAGCTAATGGCAAGGTGCCACTTGTCAACTTGTGAATGGATGGAGGATGTGCAAGTTTTGATGATTGTGCCAATAAATGCTTTTTTTAAAATTTTGAATTTGTTGAAATGACATGCAAGAGGGAAGGAAGAATGCATTGAATGTCACTTGGCTCAAGGAAAAGGACATGTAAGATGGAGTTAATGCCTTGTTGGAATGACTTATCCCACTTGGAATTTGAATTCAAATTTTGGGAATATTCCTCTAAAGATGCTTTGTTGAGGAAAAAAGAGATTTAATAAATCCATTAAATCTATTTTCATGTGAAAGTGGGAAAAGCTAGAGGACGGGACATGATATTAGATTAAATTAATCAAATTTAATAATTTAATGAAGGGGTTAAATGATGTGACTTATTTGACTTAGATTTATGGATTTATTTAAACCAAATAATGAGAAGAATGTGATTAAGAGATTAATTAAATAAAGATTTTGATTTATTTAATTAAAAGAGATGATGTTAGATTAAACTAAATACTTGGTTTTAATTTATTTAATTTAATAGATAGACTTAAGAGATTCAATCAAATAAAATTAATTATTTAATTAAATAGGATAATTAGATCAAAATGGTCAATTTAATTATCGAGAAAGAATGACTTAATTAGATAATTGATTTATTTAATTAAAGAGGAATTTTAAATGAGTTTAATCAAATAAGGGAATTTGATTAAATGGTTAGACTGAAGGATGATTGAGGAAGAAATGATGTCAGTAGTCAGGATCAAATGCCTAATTCCCATCAGTACATTTTACGTGTCTACATTTTCCCCCTCTTTGAAGCAATGCACTCGTTGCATTGGTTCAAAGAATAAACGATCTCGATCAAAGCCAAAAAAAATTGTTTTCAAAATATTGCCCAACTATTGCCCAGTGAGAGAAAACATGCCAATATGTTTCCCCCTCGAGAGATTGGACGAAAATTTAATTTTTGGGTGATCTCATGAAAAAAGAGGACAAGGTGCCTGACAGGTTCAATAAGGCTCCAAGAAGCTAAAAGCATGTCTAAACGCAATAAAATGATGTAAAAGAGGCCTCAACTTGACAAAAAAAAGTTCAAGGGTCCAAAACCCTTGCGGGATAGCAAACAGGGTGCAAAAACCCTAATTTTCAAGGTTAAAAGGGGCCCGAACGGTCACTTTCAAGTCAATTTCACACCCAACCTTTTAGCAATTTAGCGATTCGAGCTCTGACCTTTGACAATATGGCATAGTGATAGCTCTTGGTGCACATTTCTGAGCAAGTTCGGACATACTAGTGGCCACCTGACATTGGGGCACCGCTAAGTGATCCTTACTTGAGCTTTACTTCTCATTTTTTGTGTTCATTTAATGCATTTAAAATTAGTTCTTTTATAGCAGTGCTATATAGTGTCACTCAAAAAAAAAATTGTGCCACTCGATAGTCAAATTGGGCCACTATCAACAAATCACACCACAGTGGTGGAGTTTAGAGTTTGGCTTCAAGCTTCAAACTCTGACACTGATGTCTTGGCTAGTGGGGTCATTTTCAAAGTGTGACGTGGTAGTGCTATTTTAGATAGGAATCTTTGCAAACTGCACCTCTCGGTAGGAAAGTGCATCATGGTGGTGCTATTTTGGATTTTAGCCCTCCAACATCATAGTTTGGAATTTTCAAACTATGATGCCTTCATGGGTACTGATGCTGGGATGATTTCTTGGGCACTTAGAATGAAATTTTCTAAAAAAATTAACATGGTTACCTTCCTTGATGTAGGATGCGGTGAGGGAGCTATATTCTCGAGAGCACAAATCTCAGGAGATCTTTGGTTATTTGTAGGACCTCAATGATAAGAATCAAGAATGATTATGGGTCATGGGGTTGTGGTACATTGCATACACAGTGCCCATACGTACCCATCTTGGGATGATTTTTGCACTTGCTAAGAGATGGCACAATGATACCTCATCCTTCCATCTTCCTACTGATGAGGCCATCATCACTTTGGAGGATGTGTGGCGCATCCTGAGATTGTTGATTCATGGTCGGCATGTCTTTTTTGATATGGATGCAGGGTAGGAGGCTTGCTACTTAGTCCTTGATATAGATGAGCTTGTGATTTGTGAGGGCCAGATAGAGCTAGAGCAACATAGGTCACTAGCATCACTATTTCATCTAGTGGTCATGGTGATCATTTCTAGTCTCGTTGCCCCATACCAATGAGGCCGATACTTTAGTCCTAGTTGGGGACTTTGCTAGGAGAGGCTAGTTCATGATAGATCAGTTCGTTATGCTTGGGGCCCATTCTTCTGGCCTCTCTTTATAGGGATCTCCATGAGTATGTGTATCGTTATGTAAAATCACTGGGGGTGGGTGTTACATTCTTGCACATATGGGCTTGGGAGCATATCACCATTCTTCATCCACACATCGTTCTAGTATGGATGGGGCCTAATGATCCCCTTGTATGGGGCTATAGAGGTGGTGTGTCCTTTACACACATAGGTGAGCACAAGATTCCTTACTAGAGGAGGGTCCTAGATGAGATGACAATTTTTACCTAGCGTCCATACCTTGGTTGTCTCGAATGGGTCGAGGATGTTGAGTAGATTTTCTTTTTTTGCCAAGACCATTTCATGTAGGGGTGGGAGCACACTATGGTGGAGAGATACTTGCTAGGGCATGTGCAACATCAATTTGGTGAGCCACAGGACCAGCCCTATGATGATTATGTGGCCATATTTGCTGCACCACCTCATGGACATCATGAGGGAATATATTCCTACATTAGAGGTTGTTGACAGCTTTAGACATTCGGTGGCCCAGCCATGGGTTTATGATTAGGGGCCTATAGATCCAGGTGTCACACATGCATACAAAGATTGGTTCTATCCTCCTCTATGTTTGATAGTTCTAAGATTAGTCCCCAATCGGTGGAGGATGAGAGGTAGAGGGGGAGGATGAGGATGGAGAGACAGTGCATGACAGGACCAGCTTGTCATGCCTCCCATTTAGCCAATTCAACTAGGTCAGGCCAATGTTCCAATGTCAGATCAGGAGTAGGTTGTAGGCCAGTAGTAGAGCCAGGCAGATGTACCACCACAAGTCAAGGGTGAGGATTAGCCTCACGTGCAGCCTCAGTAGTAGAGCCAGCAGGGTAGGTGAACCCTTGGGATACATTGATTGCACAACAGCAGGCCCAGATGTAGACTTTGACAGGGGAGAGAGATCAGGTGTAGACCAAGAGGGACCAGGCTAGGGCTGAGAGGGATTAGGTCATACTATAGAGATAGGTCACAAAGTTATAGGCAACCATAGAGATGGGTTGGAGACAACAGTTGGAGAGCATTGCAACCTCCTCCTCTTAGAGTATAGTATCACTTCATTCTTATAGGGAGGTCATCCAAGAGGTTGATTATTGTCGTTGGCACTATCAACAAGCCATTCCCAGAGCAGAGTGAGCCCTAGAATACTCACAATGGACCAATTTCAAACCAACAGAGGGTCATAGTGATAGAGGTGAGAGCAATAGATAGGAGGGTTAGGCCTCCTTTTGATCAAGATATCATTTTTTGTGCCTTATGGGCTCCTTTTTGATAGTCAGATGGGTCATTTTGTATTGAAATACATACATGTATAGTGATCCGATTATTTTGTACTATGATAGTTATCCGATATATATATATATATATGAGATGATGATTTTGATTTGATGTGATGTGTATCATTTATTTATGCATATTATGGATGATTCTACGTCTATATGTTGTGCAGTGATGTTATGGTGTTATATGTTGTAATTATGGATGCTTTTCTTCTAATGATGGATGCATTATGTAATGGTTATGTGACTAATAGATCTATATTATGTTGTTGATTCATGATATGTAGATGTATTTGTGAATGAATGATATATGATGACACATTTATTTTGATACAAATGATTATATGTAATATGCAAATGATATGGAAATGATCTATGGTGTATACATGAAGTAATATGTGAACTGTGCTTATAAAATGATTATGGATGGAAGTACGCTTTGCATGTAATGGATTTTTATGTTCCTATTTATGCAATAAAATGCAAAAAATGATTGTGAATTATGAGGTGTTTCATATGGTATGGATGTTTGAATGGATGCCATGTATGCCTTTATGATTTATGCATGATGTAATGTGGATGCAATGGTCGTGTTCTATTTAATATGTGTTGTTAATGTGAATGAAATATTTTTACTATGCTAAGAATAACAAATACATATTATCCTAAACATGTTTAATGATAATGTGAAAGGTATGTGATGCCTTTATTGTGATGTGACATGATCTATGAAATGATATGTTAATGCAAAGTGGTATGATGATTTTTTATACAATAATGAACATAATGTGGGAAATGATTTTTTATGCTGTGAGTATGTATGCTTATAATGTGATGAATTGATAATATGTTTGATTATGCACTATATGGTAATGGTTTATGAAATGTTCCATGAAAATGAATGTTATGCGATGGTTTATGTGATGAATGCAATGGATGGAAAAAATGGATGCAATGTTCATGAGGAAGGGATGTGCTAATTTATGTAAAAAATGCTTGTAATAACACCTCTATATGGAGATGCAATGCATGTGTTTCCTATATGATGTGTTTATGCAATATGTTGATGATTTGTGTATACAGGATCAATGATGATGATTGATGATAACTAACTGTCATGAGATGATGATTTGTGTATGCAAGAAGGGATGAAAAAGAAAAACATTTCAAAAAGTCATGAGATGAATATGCAAAATGATGATGCTTTCTTGCTGAGGAATTGGGATTTTCAAAGGGCCAATTTTCTTATGTTTGATAACACACGTGGTACGATGCATCAAGGTATAGATAACTAGGATGGTGTTGTACCCAATGTGATGAACTTTGACTTGACAATCAGATAGGAGTATTCGTGTTCACACTCGACATACAAAAACCTTGCTAGGATGCATTTTAGATGTTTCAAACACCTCAGGCAAAAACATGGAAAGGTATAACCTTTCAATGCAATAGTCAACAAGTTTCCCAAAACACCCTTCATACATAACTAACAAAGCAAGTATTCACCAAGTTATATTACAAGAATGTCCAACAAGCACGGCAGACAAAAGATAATGATCATTGCCCCATTCCTATTTCTCTAAATCCTCTGTTAGGATATCATCGAGAAGTCCTTAGAATGAGCACAATAAGATAAGTCAAAAGAGAAAGATAAAGTCAACAAACAAGCCGATGTTCTTCAATACCGCTAACCAAAAGGGAATGTGTTTTTAAGGATAGGAACCAAAAATATTGCCAAAAGATAATGCCCATTGTAGGAAGGATGCATCCTAGGAAATGTTGGTGGATGATGGCATGTCATTTCGTTTTTCCTAAGTTTTCATTATTTCAAATTATTGATTTGGGACCAAATGGATGATAGGTTATTAATACTAAGAGTTGATCACTTTGCTTATATATTGATTGAGACTTGAGGCTTGATGCTTTGAGTTTCCACTTTTGACTAGCTAGATTTGCTTCTAATTATTTTACCAAAGGTTGAGGATGACAATCGTTTATTATGGATGATTGATTATTGCAAGTGCAAGCGAGATGAGATGGATGGATTTTTTTAAATATTTGGATGTTTTTGAAGTTTTGCAATTTTTTTGAGGCTGTTTTTAGTTTTTTGAGATTTTCAAATGTTTTGATTTTTTATTTTTTGATGTTTTGGATTTTTTTGAGATTTTGACCAAGAGACTAACATAAAGACCTATCCTAGGGGCTTTGGGGGCTGATCAACAAATTAGCCTTGCGTATGTTATACATGTAGAGACCACATAGTTCAACAAGACAACTTTGTTTTTGACCTTTTGACTAAATTTTTGACCTGTTTTGGGATTTTGATATGTTTTTGGATTTTCTGATGTTTTGATGTTTTTGGATTTTCTAATATTTTATGTTTTTGAATTTTTGGATTTTTTGATGTTTTTGGATTTTCTGATTTTTTATGTTTTGGAATTTCTAATTTTAGGACTTTAAGAATATACACGAATCCGAGCTGATGAGAACATGCCCCCAACGTGATGCAATAGACTACTCTAATAAAGGCAAGACAAATTGACCTTAAGAATGGGCCGAGTAGTACTAGGATGGATCATGATATGAACAGATGACCAAGCTATGGTCCAGATGCAGGTGGATGAGTGATGGATGGAGATCTAAATGTGATGGATGATGAAAAACATAATGGATGGATGATGTAGAAAAATACGTAAAGATCCTAGTGGATGGAAAGTTCTTATTTACACAAGGCACCTATTTGCCAGGTTTTCACCAAGGTACTTGTCCAAAGTGCCACCGAAGTGGTTTTCACTAGAGAACGATTTTTCTCTTTACTATTTTTTATCATTTTTTGATTTTTTTTTATTTTTTTTGTTGTCACCAAAACACCTATTTGCTAGGTTTTAGCCAAAGTAACCATTTTTTTAGGACATTTTCTATTTTTTTGGATTTTTGGTTCTATACCTTGAAAGATTAGGCATAAAAAATTTTGAGATGAGAGTTATTCATGGGCTCTTGCAGAGGTTCCCCTTCTAGTGTTGCTAATTGATATGCCCTTGACTTATAACTTGTGATAACGAATGGTCCAAACCAATTGGGTTCAAATTTTCCTTTGGTGCTTGGGTTTGGGACATTCTTCTGATTCTCCTTTAATACTAGTTCTCAAACTTGGAAGGTCATGCTTCTAATTTTCTTATTATAGCCCCTTTTGAGTCTATTTTGATAGACTTGCAAATGATTTAAAGCATTTATATGCCACTCATCTAGTAGCTCCAACTCATTTAGTCTTGATACTTGGTACTCTTCATCCATGATGAGGTTTTGCGGTGATGTCCTGAGTGATGGGAGCTTGATCTCAATGGGGAGTACTGCTTCTGATCCATAGACTAGGGAAAAAGGGGTGGCATTGGTGGGTGTGTAGTTGCTGGTTTGATTGGCCCAAAGGGTAGGATTAAGCTACAAATTCTAGTCACAACCGGCATCAATGACTATTTTTTTGAGGATTTTCAAAATGGTCTTGTTTGTGGCTTCTGCTTGGCCTTTGCCTTGGGGATAGTATGGGGTGGAGAAGTAATGTTGGATTTTGAAATTTTCACATAAGTTGCAGACATCTTGATTTTTAAATGGTGTCCCATTATTTGGGATAATGGCTTATGGAACACCATCTAGCGGCAAATGAGATAGTTTAGGATGAACTTTGATATTTGCTTCCCAATTATATACGTCATGGTTATGGCTTCCACCCACTTAGTAAAGTACTCCATGGAGGTTATGATGAACATGTGGCCATTACATGAAGTGGGAGTGATTTTTTCCAATCGAGTCCCCACTATGAAAAGGGCCATGGTGTGATGATGGGATGAAGCTCTTGAGCTAGAGCATGTATGAGATCCCCATGTTGTTGACATTGTAGACAACTTTTGACATAGTCATGTGCTTCTCTTTCCATTGTGGGCCAATAATACCCCATCCTCAACAATTTCTTGGCTATAATCATTCCACTTGAGTGTGACCCATAGATACCATTATGTAGTTTAGTTAGAGCAATCAATGCCTCCTTAGCATTTAAGCAGTGGAGTAGAGTTCCATCTATGCTCCTATGATATAGGGTATCTCCTAGGCTGACAAATCTGAATGCCTTTTTGACAAAGGTTCCTTTTAGGTTTGAGGGTAAGTCAGAGGGTATGACTCCTATTCAAAGATATGTATAAATGTCATGGTACCAAGGATCACTAGGACCAATGATTTCACACATGAATTTTGATTTTGGTATCTCAAATGCAAGTATGAGAAGTTGCTCTATCTAGAATTCATATTTTGGAACATTGTTGGGGATGTATAGTAAGGACCCAATTGTTGCCATGGCATATGTTGCTCTGTTTTTGGCTCTAGGTATCTATTGTTATTGTCTCTGGGTATCTGTTGTATGGAGTGATCTTATCATCCTTGGTTTGATATTCATCATTCACTTGATTTATTATCAATTAGGAGTCTCAGTATACTCTGAGAGCTATAATGTTCCACTGTACTGCTATTCTGAAACCTATGGTTAAAGGCTCGTATTTTGTAATATTATTGGTGCAGGGAAACACTAGTTTGTAGGATCTTGGTATGTAGTCCCCTTATGGGGTGATAAAGAATATGCTATATTTTGATCCATGTTGCATGTATGAACCATCAAAGTACAATTTCCAGTGGTTAGCTATGTTGAGATTGAAAATAGATTCATCTAGAAACTCTGAAATGAGGGGATTCTCTGAATAGATTGATGCTTCTGCAAGATGGTCTGTGATGACTTGGCCTTTGATTTCTTTCAACTCTACATATTTGATGCCATATTTTGATAATATTATCACCCATTTGGCCATTCTTCCAGTGAGCATTGCTTTTGACAATAAGTACTTGAGAGGGTCGATTTTGGTGACGAGTTTTATTTTGTGTGCCAACATGTAATGTATGAATTTCTATGATGAAAACACTACTGCTAGAAGTGCTTTCTCTATGAGTGAATAGTATATCTCATGCCCAACCATTGTTCTACTGATGTAATAGATAGCCCTTCCTATTCCATTTTCATCATGTTGAACTAGGAGAGCTCCAAGGGCTGTTGTTGTTGCTGATACATAAAGAATTACTAGTTTTCTTGGGATTGGTGGCATTAAGACTGGTGGTGTAAGTAGATATTCTTTGATTTTATTAAATGCTTCCTTGTACTTGTTATCCCATTTGTACACTACTCCCTTGTGGAGTAGGTGAGAGTATGGGTTCTGTTTGTCTGCCAACTGTGCTATGAATCTTTGAATGGATTGAAGCCTGCCTTGGAGACCTCTTAATTTCTTTAATGTTTTTGGTGCCTCCATCTTGAGGATTTCTTTTACCTTTGTTGGATCTACCTCAATACCTCTCATTGATGCTATATATCCTAGTAGTTTCCGAATTGTACACTGAAGATGCACTTCTTTGGGTTTAATCTGACCTTGTACTCCTCAAGCTTGCCAAAAATGGCACTTAGGGTTGCTATGTGATAATTTCTCTTTTTGTACTTGACTAGAATGTCATCAACATAATTTTTGACTGTCTTCTGGATCATGTCATGGAAGATTAATGTCATGGCCCTTTGGTATGTTGCTCCTATGTTCTTTAAGCCAAATGGCATCATATTCTAGTAGTAAGTCCCCCATGGAAAAGTGAAAGTTTTTTTATGTTGGTGCTCTTTAGCTATCATGATCTGATTGTACCCTAGGAATCTATCCATTAGTGACAAAATTTCATTTCCAGATGTCATAGCTACAATCATGTCAATGTTTGGAAGTGGCAAGTCATCTTTTGGACATGCCTTATTCAAGTCTCTGAAGTGTGCAGATTTTGATGACCCCATCAGGTTTTAGGATAGGCACCAGGTTTAATACCCATTCTGGATAATCTATCAGTCAAATGAATCCTTCACCTAATAGATTCTTTAGTTCCATTTTTACTAGCAGGGTGATCTGAGGGTGCATTTTCCTAAGCTTTTGTCTAACATGATTTTCTTTTTGATATACCATTAAGTGGTGAACCATGATTTCTAGATCAAGTCCTGGCATGTCAGCATAGCTCCATGTGAAGTTTATCTGTCTTTCTCTTAGGAAGGCTACTAGGAGCTCTTGTTCTTCTGATAGTAATGATTCCACATAGAATGTAATGTGTAGGGTTTCCTCTATTCCTAGATTGATTGGATTGCATCTTTCTACCAGGACTACTGATTTTCCTTAATGACTAGCTCTAGAAGGAAGATTGAATCCCCCAACCTTTGGTGCCTTAGAGAGATTTTCACCGTTGGATGTGTCCTTTCTTTCTACTTTTTTCTAGTCACAGAGTGCCACAGTATGGTTTCACTCAAGGACTTAGATATTATTCTTAAGTTTTTACTTTTGCGACTGAGGGATTCAATCATTTCCCCATAATAAGCATGTGTATCTAGCTCCATTATGAACCCTGATTTGTGATCCCCACATGGAATTTTATCTTGAAGTCCCATGAATTCTAAGAGTGCCTCATCATTTTTGAATGTATCAAGAATTGGTGCTCCTCGTTGGTCATAGTCGATGAGTTGGGGGTATACTAGGTGGATTTCCTAACTTTGGTGGTCTGAATCAAAAGATAAGGTGATAATCATGAATAGAGTGGTGTCCTCAAAAGGCCTGGGTAGATTGGATGTGGGATCCTCATCATCACTAATACTACAACTGTCAATTATATCAAATGTATAGTTATCCAAGACGTGACCTATGGATACTGGTAAGCGTAGTTCAACTGTGGTTGGCTGAGGATTATTAACCATTCTAATTGGAGGACCTCAGCCACATATGGTTATATTCAAAGGGGTACAACCAAGGCCAAGATTTCTCATTCATGTCTCCCGAATGATAGGTATTATCAACCCATTGTTGTTTTTTCCAAGTCTCTGATTTTTGTTATAGCCCATTGCAAGCATCATTTGTAGTCCCTTTCTTCTTTTGTCCATTGGTAAATCAGGTGTTGGTCTCTCATCTTGGTCTAGGAGGTGAGATGAATTTGCTTTGATATATTCTCAACAAAGATCTCCCCAACTTGTAAATTTGGGATATTCTTCAAGAGACATTTGAGATGTGGAGGCTTCTTTTTCTTGTTGATGTCCCCATGTTCTAGGAGATTGTGGTAACTCTCCTACTACAAAATCATTTTTAGGGAGCTTGTAGTTTCCACAACCATTGTCTTGGATGATGACCTTAATGTCAGAAATGGTGGGAATGGTGGGAGTGACGGGTGTCTCTGTCACGAAAGTGGATGCAAGAGTGGTGGGATCAATGTATGGTGTAGATGGACCCTCATCATTTTTTTGTACTTGGTGGATTTTATAGTACTTTACTTCAAGGCTTTTCAATAGGAGAAGGGTTCAGGATCTCCGTGGATGGTGACTTCTTGTCCCTCATGTGTGAATTTCACACATTAATGGAAAGTTGACACTACTTCCTTCATTGCATGAATCCATGGACATCCTAAAAGGATGTTATATGGTAAATCAAGGTCTAGGACCTGATAAGTGATTTCCATGATAGCTGACCCTACTTGAATAGGGATTTTGATCATCCCTTGGGACACTCTTTCTTGATCATCATATGCTCTTATTGTGATACCCTTTCCTTAGTCTATAGAATCCTCTAAGATTTTTAATTATTTGATAAGCTTGAGAGAACATATATTCAAGCTTGCACCTCCATCCACCAAGACTCGTTTGACTTTTCTTTTTTGCACTAGGAATTCTAAGTGGAGTGCACGGTTGTGAGATGGTTGAGCGGGGAAATCCTGGTTAGAGAATGTCAGGAGATTTGGTGCAATGATATTTTTGACCATAGCTTGGAATTGTTCCTCATCAAGATCTATGGGGACAGTGGATGAAACCAACACTTCTTCTAGAATTCTCTTATGAGCAGATGATATTTTTAGTAACTCCATGATGGAGATTTGTGCTAGCATTCTTTTGAGATGATCTAGAACATTGTAGCCATTAGGGACAGATCTAGATGCAGGGACTCTATTTTACTGGGATGATCCTGTGATGGTAACTTTGTTGCCTCTTATGGTGACTCCACAATCAACATGGGCTCCTTTGATGGTGATGGTAGTGCATTGTTCCTCTAGGGAAGAAATGATAGCTTCATACACATGATTTACATTTGTGAAGGTTTATTTCCCCTTATATGTGTTATTGTTCCCTTTATTGCCATGGTTAGGCATCAAATTCATGTATATTTTAAGGTTTTTGTTTCTTGTTTGTTGTTCCATGTTTATAATCCTTTGATCGATGAGATCTTGGACTATGTTTTTTAATCTAATGCAGCTATTCCTGGTATTCCCTTTTATTTTATGGAAGTCACAAAGATGATTCTCATTATATACCAAGGTGGTTTCATGTCTACTTCCTTGTAATTCTCAAATATGGGAGCCTTAATGAGTTTTTCATTTATCAGCTTCTTCATTATGACTTCAAGTGGTTCCCCCAAAGCAATGTATTTTCATTTGGGGCAATTTTTGTTCTGTTGGGGTGGTCCCCTTTGATCATTGATATTATTGATTGCTTGATTGTTGTTTGGTTGTTGTGTTGCTTGATGATTATTTTGGTGTTGGACTTGGATTTGTAGTGTGGGTGTATTTTGGCAAGGGGCACTAATGACAACTTTGGTGTCAATGAAACCATCAATGGTAAAAAAATTATTCCTTGCCCATGTGTAAGGTTTTTTCATTTTAATTTGTGGGTGGGTGGTTATGTTGTTGTTCGGGGTATGAAGTTGATCCCACGAGTTGTGTCATAAGGGCTCGTTTGATACTAAGCACCTTGGAGATCAATTGATCATATGTGGTAATCCCTTGGACCTTGAGATGGAATTCCAAGAGGCCTTCAAGGTTGGATATGATGGTGCATACTTGTTGTTCCTCAGGTATGACCCACTTACTCCGATTGGCCTTGGATCGCTATCATTGTAGGAATGAAGTGAATGATTCATTCTTTCCTTGTTTCAAAGCTGAGTGTTCTTCTAGAATAACATCCATGACAATGTTGCATGCATAATTTTTAATGTATGTGTCTACAATTTCTTGGAATGTTCTGATGCCTATAGGTAGGAGAGAAAACCATTCCATAGCCTAGCCAGCCAAACTCCTAGGAAATAGCCGCATTAGATAGGTATCATCATATACGACTTCCATGCAATGAACCTAGAATTTGCATATGTGATCTTCAAGGTTTCCCATCCCACGATACTTGTCAAACTTGGGGATCTCAAATCTCTTAAGGAATGGTTTCATCACAATGCTCCTATCAAATGGATAGGGACACAAGTTGCTTGGTGTTTTTGTGGTTCGTCCTGATTGAAGATTTAACACTTGTTGCGAGAGTAACCTGATTTGTTTTGTCGCATTGTTTTGCAGATCAGGGGGTGAAATGAAGGTGTTTTGGGGTGTTTCAATTGTGGGTTTGATGAGTGAGTTGTTTGGTGGTATTTGTACATTTTGTTTATCCTAATATGCTTGCACTTGTTGTTGTATAAACAATGCTTGTTGTTGATCTTATTGTTGTTGTGCTAGGATTGCCTCTTGTTGTTGTTGTGCTAGGATTGCTTATTGTTGAGATTTTGTTGTGTTTGTTGTTGTTCTAACAATGGTTGTTGTTGGGCTGCTAATTTGGTTGCTTCTTATTGCTCTTGATATTGTTTTATTTCCTATTGATATGCTTGTAGTTGTGTTGCTTGTTTTTGTGCAAGGATCTATGCTTGTGCTTGGGACTATTGTGCTTGATATTGGGCGTGCACTTGAGCTTGAGCTTGGGCTTGTTCCGCTTGTTGTTGCAATAGAATTTGGGCTTGGGAAGCCTTTTGTGCTTGTAATGCGGCTTGGGCTACTTGAGCATCTTGTGTAGCTTGAGTGGCTTGTTGTTGTTGTTGGTACAATAAAACTTGGGCTTGTTGCGCTTATTGTGCAATTTGGGGGATTTGAGAATTTTTTGCTACTTGTGTAGCTTATTTCTTTTGCACTTATAGGAATTCCTTTCTATAAGAAGCTTGGTGAGCATGTTGTATTGGTTTGATAAATTGGAGTTTGGTGGTGGATACATAATGGTGTTTGTGGTGGTGGTGAGCGGTGATGTTGTGTTAGTGGTTTGAGTGTTGAATGATGTGGTTGGTCCTTGAGAGCCCATGCTTTGAGATGTTAGGGGGTTGGTTGATGATGTCGTGATTGCTTGTGTAATTGTCATCTATTATTGAGATATTGATGACAAGTTTTGAGAGTTTGGCATGATGCTTTGATTGGTGTTTGGAATGTTGGTTTGATTAGTATTTTGTAAAGGTGGGAGTCGCAAGACAAGTAGAGGTGTGGATAATGGTAGTAATGGTGGAAGGGATGAAAATGTGAGGGGTGTGAGTTCTTGATAAAATGATGTGGTGTCAAAAATTTCCCCTGGTCCAAACATGTCATCTTCTTCTTGCAAATTTCTGAGGATAAAGGTTTGGGGTGTTGTGTGAAAAGATGATGATGATGGATCACTAGGATTATGGAAAGTGAGAGGGACATACTTATGTAATGGATTTTGGGGTATGTTTTGTTCCAAAATGGTATTTTCGTCCAATTCTTGATTATTATCAAGGGGGTGTGTTTGAATAGCATTAAGAAATGCATTTTCCTTATTGACATTAGGTTGAGTTGGAGCAAAAGATGTGATTTGTGGAATGTTTTGAGTGATGTTTTGGGATGGGGGTGTAGATGAGATGGGAGTGTGGATGAGATTGGGGGTGAAGATGTTTCCACTATAGTACTCACATCAAAATTAGAAGGTAATTTTTCCCCTTGTTTTGCTAGTTTGAGCATGTATAGTGAAGGGTTAAGCCTCATCATGATGTTGATGATCTTATGGTTTTATGGATTTTGGAGCATTTCTTTTATTTCTTCATGTGACATCCCAAAGGTGAGATCTTCTTCTTGAATTTCCTCTTGTGGATTTAGTGATGATGAGATAGTCAAAGGATTGCTTGATTCGACTAGAGTCATTTCAGCGTTCATTTGGCTTAGGTCACTTGAAGTGGGTGTTTCTCTATCATCTTCCATGTTCTTCTTGTATTGAGATCTAGTTTGAACCATAAAACAAGGATCAATTTTCAAGAATATGGGAGATGAATCTCTAATTCTTTGGATTGATCTTATTTTAAGCACAAAAGAGAAATTTTTAGGATATCTTGAGGATCAAAAGGTGATATGATGATGAGGCACGAGGTGGATGATACAAATGCTTTAATTTTTTGATAAATCTTGAGGGGGATGCTAGACTTTTGGGACTTTTAGATATGTTTTGGATTTTTATTTTTGATTTTCTTTTGGATTTTCCTTTACTTGATTGATATTGGTTTGCTTTGATTGAACAAATAGACCCCAAGATGTTGGATGAGTATCTAAGGGGTAGATTTTCTCAAAGGATGATAATTTGGATATGTGTAGGGAGAAGGATGCATCTACCCACATCTATTCAAATAAGATGATAATTTAACCAAGCATATGAAGAAGGATGCATCTACACATACCTAGCTAAACAAGATGGTTTGATAATTTAGAATAAGTGTATGCAAAGGGATGCATCTACCCATACGTAGCCAAAGATGATTTGATAAAGATTTCAAGGACTTTGTCTCAAATATTTGATGATTTTGATTTTTTCCAAAAAGCCTAGCATGAAGGATAATTTTCAAGATTTCTCAAAAGATGATGGAAAATTTATTTTTGGTTTGATGTTTGAAGGATGAATGAAAAATATTTTTGATCCTAGGATGTACTTAAAAAGACACTTTGTTTTCCTAGACCTCAGTATTGAAGAACATGTAATGCTTCTAAGGACCTCTATAACTAAGAAGTGGTTCAAATTGAGCATACATTTCCGGATTGTTCAAAGAGATGAATCTATAGAACCTTGTGAAATATTTTCTTATCTTGATGTGTTTCTTTTGATTGCAATTTCCATTGTATCTCTTGATGATCTTTTGAGTGTGACTCCTAAATTTTGAACTTTGACTCAAGGAATTTCATTTTGGTATTTTGAATTTCTTGGAAATCATGAGGTTTCAACACATGTGAGAGTCAATTTAGTTCTCTTTGCTTAGTGACTTTATTTTACCACAAACACTTCTTTTAATTAGTTTTTTCAAACTAGATGTTCAATGTCTTAATTTATTTGAATCCCACAAAGTATGTTATGTGGAATTTTGATGAATTTAAGGCAAGGGTTACCTATTGTTTAACTTTAGTAGACAAATTGATATGTAATCCAAGTGTTTAGAAACCTCTAAGGATAAAATCCCAAGGGAAAGCAATAACACATAAATTGGGTCAATTGTATTTGTCTCCTAAAGGGTTCAAATTTTTTATGATGATGTTTAAGTGTTTGTTTCCAAGATTTTTTCAAACAAGCAAAGCATTTTGTAACCAAGAATAAGTACAACCCTATGGATATGGAAGAAAATATTTTTTGAGTCCCCACTTGGACAAGTCTAGCTATGCTTATCTTTAGTGAATGGTTAGATGCTTGACCCCACTAGCTCCCTCCATGACACTCACTTATACGGGCATCCAAGCATCAACACCCATGAAAATGGCATGCTTTCCATTTCTACTAAAAGATTGTAAAAGTGTGGGCATCTTCAAACAACCATTCTTGCACCAACAAATAGATCAAGGATTTTGGCAATTCTAAAACATGGGTTTTAATTAGGACTTTCTATTCGTGGAGATTGACCCATATGGCGAGAGTCCCTTTTCAAAACCATCTCATTGGAGTCAACCATGTGATATTGGAATTTACTCCAATACCCACATTTATATCTCGGTTGGAAATACTCTTGGCTTTAGAGTGTTACTGGTTGAGTCATTCCCTTGGGTGAGTACATTTTCCCCAAGGCAGGCCCTCTAAGATAAAAAAAAAAAAGTGAATAAAGATAATATCCGTAACTCAATCAATCCTTGTTTGCAACACAAAGAGAGAGAATGTACCCAATAATGCTCTACTCACACTCACACAATGTTTTGTTCAATCTTAAGCCTAAAAAATAAGTGTGGAGGTGATTACTTTATCTCAACCTAAGATCATAAAAAAGGCCTTTTGATTATCAAGATTGCTATAAAGCATGAGAGAAGTGCATATGTCCTTTTCGATGATGTTAGTTTAAGTAAGAAATCACAAAAAAAAGTTACACATGTTCATTTTAACCTTTCAAAGAAATTGTGAGTTGATTTTAGGAACACCAAAGTAAGTGTGACAAATTGTCTTGTTCAATTTTTAGTCCCCAAAACAAACTCTAGTGGATTTGAGTCATAATGTTCATTTTAAGCCTTTGTAAAAATTGAAAAGGTTCTTTTTAAAAGCCCAAATGAAATTAGTATCCTAAGGAAGAAGAGACAACAATTACCTAAGGGTGTTAAACAAACACTAAAGTGTTCAAAAACACTTTGATTTTGTGAAATACAATCATCATGCTTCTCTTCCTTTTGTTTTTTAATTGACCCAACCTACAAGAAAGAAAATAAGTTAGATTTTGCAAAACACAAAGTTTAAAAAGTAGAAAAAAGAAGATAAACTTATCATTTGACAAAAGTAACAAGTTAAAATGAAATTCTATTTTTTTACTCCCTACCGCGGCACAGCCCATGACTATGTTGCAATTTGATTTTTCTAGTGGTGTTGTATAGCACCACTTACCAGTCAGTGGTGCTATGTACCAGAACTAGTGAGCTCAAATGCATTGGTCTTTTCACCAGCATCATTGTTTAAAATTCAAATTCAAAAAATTTAAGAGGGAAGGCTAAAGCGTTGCAGTTTGGACTTTCTAGTAGTGCTATACGGTGACGCTAGAGAGCCAGTGGTGCTATATGGCAATGTTAAGCTTTTAGCATTGGAATTTTCTTGTGCACAAAACAAAAACACATTTTTTTTAGAAAAACATGACTAAAAATGAGATGAGCCTTCCTTCTAGTGCCAAATGTCGAACCCCAATCCTAATACTTGCAAAACAACAAGAACAAACACATTAGAATGTGAAATGCAAGGAAGAACAAGGATTCCCTATGGAATCCATTTACAAAGTTTAAATTAGGAAAAATAATGAAGAATACAATAACATAACACTAAAAGAGATTGAATCCTAATTAAACTAGCAAACCTATGATCCCATGGGGGAATTGGTGTGAATTTGATGTGAAAATTGGCCCTTTCCCAATTCATATGATGAAAGCTTGATGAATGTTGATGAATGATTCACTTTGTTGATGCTTGATGAGTGCTCCAATGTAAAAATCTGCATAACCTAGCTAAGATTCAATGATAATGTATAGAATTTCCTAATGGTTTGAGCACAGTAAGTTTACTCAAATTGTGGATGCCAAAATGAAGAAATTAACCTCTTATTTATAGAATGCTAAGATGGATGAATGTTCAAAATAGAGAAATGTGGGACTAAGGATTAGCCAATGGCAAGGCACCACTTGTCAACTTGTGAATGGATGGAGGATGTGCAAGTTTGATTATTGTGCCAATAAATGCATTTTTTTTTAATTTTAAATTTGTTGAAATGACATGAAAGAGGGAAGGAAGAATGCATTGAATTCCACTTGTCTCAAGGCAAAGGACATGTAATATGGAGTTAATTCCTTGTTGGAAGGACTTATCCCACTTGGAATTTGAATTCAAATTTGGGGAATATTCCTCTAAAGATGCTTTGTTGAGGAAAAAAGAGATTTAATAAATCCATTAAATCTATTTTCATGTGCAAGTGGGAAAAGCTAGAGGATGGGACATGATATTAGATTAAATTAATCAAAGTTAATTAACTTAATGAAGGGGTTAAATGATGTGACTTATTTGACTTAGATTTATGGATTTATTTAAACCAAATAATGAGAAGAATGTGATTAAGAGATTAATTAAATAAAGATTTTGATTTATTTAATTAAAAGAGATGATGTTAGATTAAACTAAATAAGGTTTTAATTTATTTAATTTAATAGATAGACTTAAGAGATTCAATCAAATAAAATTAATTATTTAATTAAATAGGATAATTAGATCAAAATGGTCAATTTTATTATCAAGAAAGAATGACTTAATTAGATAACTGATTTATTTAATTAAGAGAGGAATTTTTGATGAGTTTAATCAAATAAGGGAATTTGATTAAACGTTTAGACCGAAGGATGATTTAGGACGAAATGATGTTAATTGTCAGGATCAGATGCCTAATTCCCATCAGTACATTTTACATTTCTACACAACATTCTTCAATCATAATTCATCATGTCAAAGGTTTTATACATCATATTTTCTATAGAGCTAATATTTGTGGTGTAGGTGTTCATGATTAAAGCTAGCATTGCATTCAGAATCACATCAATTCAAGCAAGATTCAAGGACCACATCCATTGCAACACTTTTAGGCACAATTGTAGCATTCTAATTCAAGGGGTTGGTGAGTTGCAACATATCTATTTGTTCATTCATCATTCTCCTTCTTCATTTAATTTCATTTCAAGGTTTAATTACCAACAATGGGCTTGACCAAGGCAAGCCCCTATCTACTAACCCCCCAACATTTTCCCCTCTTCTTAATGTGTGATTTACAGATCTAGGTGGTAGATTTGGCAAGGAACAAGACTGGAAAAGTTGTCAAGAAGTTTTCAAAGTTGTAAAAGTTTAAATTAAGCCTTGGAGAAGCTTGGAGAAGATCTATAGATTATATTTTGTAGTTTTGGACCCAAATCTAAATTAGAAGTAGAAGAGCAGGTTGAGAACTATAGATTCTAGTTTTGAAGATTCAGATATTCTAAAGTGGACTAATTTTCCACTATTGGTGAATGATTCCAATTGAATCTATCTGTCAGAGATTTTTGCAGATTTGAGTACCCTTTTGTCTGAAACCTGTTCTGAAACAGTCACCCATAAAGTGGATTGATTCGCCACAATTGGAAAATGAGTCCCATTAGATATAAAAAGATAAATTTCTAGAATTTTAGAGCTCCAATCCATCTTTCAAGTGCACATTTCTATTTTTCTAGCTTGTTGTTTTAGTTTTCTTGCATTTCTATGTTATTTTATTGAAGCATTTCATTCAACTAGGGTTAAATATTGCATCTTGCATTTCATCTTTTATTGCATTGTTATTCCAAGTCTAAACTTTGTGGTGAACCCTAATTAGATAAAATTAACTTCCTAGGATTCAACCCTTAGTTAGATATATTGTCTCCATTTCATCTTGGGGTAAAGATCTCAAGGGCTATCCTTGAATGATTAAATAGTGAAAATTGATCTCCTTTTAGGTCCCTAAATAACCTTTTAAAGGGGATCATATTTTTCCCTTTTCATTTTGGTCAACCTACATTTAGAACACTTTATAATCTGATTTGGAGTGCATCAACATCATAGATCTAGATTGCATTAACATTGCATTAGGGTTTCAAAATTTGCATTAGTAAAAGCTCGTCTAGCTTGCATTTTTTCATTTTATTTCATTTAAAATCAAACAAAAATATATATTTTCATTCACATTCAGGTCATATAGCATATTAGGCATCAAAATTCATTGAAAAACACTAAAAAAAAATCAAAAGATCATCCACTGGAACTCATTTGCCACTATTGGCGAATCAGTCCCTTTGCACATTCTACATTGCACTTTTCTAGGTTGAATTTCCTCTTTTTAGGTTTTGGTTTGTTTTTGAAATCTTTTTGTTACAGTTTACAAACTTTCTATTTCATTCAATTCATTGCTTAAAATTCAAAAATTTCATCTAGAGTACTTCATTTTACTTTGTTGCATAGTTTAGAATCTAAAATTTGGATCATGGATATATGCTTTGGAAAAGTATGGATTTCTTTGAATTCCTTAGGGGATGTGTCAAGTTGTTCCTTTGGAAATCATCCTGATGGCATTGAACTCACTCATGCTCCTTTAACTCCTAATGCATTTCCTCCTCATGATGTTGGCATCATTAGAGAAGATGATAACAACATGAATAAATTCCTAAATGATTGCCTTGACAACTTAGAGGCCAATGCATCCTTCTATCCATCAATGAAACAACCAACATCCCCTATAATACCACCACTTGAGATGTTTAGGTACTTACATCTTGAAACATGAAGTGAACCTAGAAGTTACCTATAGTAGGTGAACCTAGTTCCTCTAAGCAAGCAAATACTCAATCATCCTTTGTTAAAAAAGTGAAAAAAATTCCATCAACCTACAAGAAACATATGGGATTCACAATCTGAAACAAGCAAGGATGTGATACAAGAAGTGAGTTCATGAAATTCATCAGTTCCTAGAACAAATACCAATTGAAGAAACAAAAGGGATAGGATATCAAAACTCCCCCCTCAACATAAGTGATTCTAAAGAATACCTAATGCTCACTAAATTTGGTAAGGTTGTCCTAGATCCTCCTGCTATGGATATCCTTCTTCCAAAAGAACAACCATTACCCCTAGTGACAATGATAACAAGAGAAAAGAGATCATAGGTTTTCCTACCCTTATCCCATCTAGAGAAATTGATGAATCTAGCAAACAAAAGAAAAGACCTTACAAATTGCAAAATTTACAACCTCCTCGTCCACCACCTAAAAGTGAAAGGAAACTACAATTTCTTTTTAAAAAATGACTAATAACATTACCACCAATGAAAAGAAGACTCACATTATATCCTAAAGACACAAAAGTTTCACATTGTCCATACCACATAACTCTTGGACATAGTACTGATGAGTTTCATACATTCAAAATAGTATTGGACAACTTTCACTTCGATGGAAATGATTTCCATTGGGTGTTTCCTTAGTCTAAACCTTTTAGTTCCATTTCCATCTCTTGTCATGTAGTAATTGTAGAGTATCAAAATTCTCATTATTACATGACCCTTCCGATCACCTATCTCAGCTCATTCTTGCCTTGCATTAAGTGGGGGAAATACTTTGCTATCCTTGTCCTAGTAATGCATTTTTCGTTATGCCTTTGACTATTTTCCTTCCTTTCACATATATTGAACAAAATTGGGAGGTGGATGACCTTCTTTGGGTTGATTCACCTGTGCCTTACTAGTATTTCTTTTTTTCTTTTCTTATCTATGATTGCATGTGTGTAATGTGATCCCCCCATGATGTTCTATTTGGTATCTCTCCATCTTTGTGACATTCCTCTATATGTACCTTCATTCTTCTATATGTCATAAGAATTTTTCATTTATCTTATGTTTTCCTTTTGGGGATGACACAAGGAATTGAGACATTTAGGTCTCTTTCATGTTGACCCAAAAGCTTTTTCCTTTATCTCTTTTTCATTAGTCCTTTTTTTTCCTTTTGGGGATGATGCAAGGTGTCGAAACACCCTATGTCTCTTCCATGTTTAATAAAAGGCTTTTTCTTTGTTTTCACTCTCTTTATGTCATTCTTCTAGTTCTATGAGTATTTGAAGAATGATGATAGTCCCTAGCACTCTAAAAACATTGTAGCAAGAACATACTGACCCCAAATCCATAGATCCCTTATGTGTTTGGTGTTTCATTTTGGGGGCAACCCCTCTTTTTCTTTTTGCACGTCGTAGCTTCACTTGGAAACATATGACTTGGCATAGGGCTTTCCACGTTAGTTCGCATGTTTTTTTTGAATTTATCATTTTCTACTTTAAAGTAATTTCTCACAGCATGGTGTTTAGCAATTCCTTTAAAGTGGGGGCATACATTGGCATTATTCTTTTGTATTTTTCCTTTTCATGGTTCATAGTGTAGTCTTTTTACATCATTTGATGTGTTTTTCACTTTGTGGTGACATTGTGTGTGATTTCCCTCAAGAGTGTGATCTCTCTTAGTATATTACATTCCTCTTAGTGGCTTGATGTGACACATTGCATCCGCTAAGTTGTGAATTTTTAATTCTTTGATTGGTCTTCCCTTGGAGACATTAGGCATGATTTCCCCTAATTTAAAGACCTCGCATGAAATAAACAAGACTCCCTTGAACATTCTTTGCATTTGCATTTTTTTTATATGGCCACCTTGCATAACACAACTTCCATTCCTATGGAGCCATCATGTTTGTTCATGAGTTCTAAGAATATGAGGTTTTTCTCGTCTCATGAATCTCAAAAACTATCTTTGTGTGATGCCTTATTAAATTTATCAGGAGGTATAACAGGACATATAACTTTGGTATGGTTTGAGTAGGAAGTCGAACGAGGGCATGAATTTCCCCATAGTCACTTTCATGTGAAGATATCTCCCAGGAGTTTCATTTCCCCAAAGTGAGTGTGAATTTTTGGACAAACAACCTAGATTTGATCTACAATGTGATGGAAAAACAATTGAAGCTTGATTTGCCTTTTTTCGAACAAACAACCTAGATCTGATCCACAACATGTTGTACAAGTGGTCAAAGCTTGATCCATCTTTTTATTTTTGTTTCACTCTCTTTACATCTTTTACATTGTATGATGATGCATGTATGATTCTCTTATATCATTCCCATGTGTGTTCTCTTGCACCTATGTTGGTTAGCCATAGGAACTTGATTCTAGGGGCTTGATCATTGCTCTTGATCATAGTCATACTGACTAACTAGCATTGGTGCATTTGAACCCCTCTTGAGGCATGTTGCTCTACTTTAGTGTGATTTTAAAGCAAGTTCATCCTCTCACTAACATGGGGGCTAAATGTAGTGTAAAAAAAATTTCGGTGATATTTTCATACAGTTTAGCTCCCTCTTGTGGCCTTGAATTGGTGTTGTAATGTCTTATGGCCTTTATTTCATGAAAATATGCTTTGATTGACATCTGGGAATAGTGTTGCAATGTATTGTAAACATTCACACTATTCTAGGACCTATATTTCACTAAGATATGCCTTAATTTATGTCTTGGAATAGTGTTGTAAACACTCACATTGTTCTAATACCTCTATTTCCTTAAAACATTCTTTAATTATCCCTTTGCAAAAGTGACGTGAAGTATTGCAACACACTTTCACCATTTTCTAGGATATTTTTAATGAAACAAGGCTAATATACCTCTTTCCATGCTTTAATTTAGGCCTAGCAAGGGTGTTGTAAAGTGTTGTAAGCCATTTTTACACTTTTCTAGGACTTTATTAAGTATTTGAACCTATTTTTAACCAAATTGGGCTTAATTATACCTTTTCTAAGGTGTTGTAAAGTGTTGTAACACACTTTCACACTTTCCTAAGGTATTTATTTAACAATTGGGCTTTATTATTCTTTATTGGCCCCAAATTGCATCCAAAAGCCTTGTTTTGAATAATTTTGAGTTAAATCTTGACAAAATCATTTAAACCCCAAAACTGAGAAACCCACTTTAAAATTCCTAAGGTGGGAATCAATGGATATTTCTTGGTGAATGAGCCCCCTTAGGTGGGACCCATTCACCAATTATGGAAAATGAGTCCATTTTTGCTAAAAAACTAAATTTAATTCAAATTTTTGGCAGGATTTGACCTCCTAGACCTGTTGTTAGCTTGTAGTGTTTCAATTTCAAGATTTATTGCATAATTGAGTATAAATACAATGTTCATTCACTCATTTTAATTCTAAGAAATCTAAGACTTTTGTGAGAGCATTCATTGTAGTAAATTTGAGATCAAGAGAATTCAAGAGCCTTTGAGAGTAGATTATCAAGCATTTTGCAACATTCTTCAATCATCATTAATCATGTCAAAGGTTTTATGTATCATGTTTTTTATGGACCTAACATTTGTGGTGTAGGTGTTCATGATTCAACCGAGAATTGGATTCAAGATCATATCAATTCAAGAAATATTCAAGGACCACATCCATTGCAACCCTTTCAAGCACAATTGTAGCATTCTACTTCAAGGGTTTGGTGAGTTACAACATCTCCATTTTCATTCATCATTCTCCTTATTCATTTGGTTTCATTTCAAGGTTTAATTACCAACAAGTAACTTGACCAAGGAAAGACCCTATCTACTAACACCCCAACATTTCCCCCTCTTCTTGATGTGTGATTTATATGTCTAGGTGGTAGATTTGGTAAGGATAAATATTGGAAAAGTTGTCAAAGTTGCAATTAAGCCTTGGAAAAGCATTGAGAAGATATATAGGTCAGATTTTGTAGTTTTAGACCTGGATATGAATAAAGAACAAGAGAGTAGGTTGAGAGCTATAGATTCCAGTTTTGAAGATTCAAAGATTCTAAAGTGAACTGATTCACCACTATTGGGGAACGATTCCCACTGAAGCTGTTTGTTAGAGACTTTTGCAAATTTGAGTACCCTTTTGTCTGAAACCTGTTTCAAAACAATCACCTAGAAAGTGGACTGATTTTCCACAATTGGAAAATGAGTCCCAGCAGATATAAAAAATAGAATTTCCAAAATTTCAGAGCTCCAATCCATCTTCAAAGTGTACATTTCCAATTTTCCAGCTTGTTGTTTCATTTTTCTTGCATTTCTAAGTCATTTTATTGAAGCATTTCATTCAATTAGGGTTAGATCTTTCATCTTGCATTTCATCTTTTATTTCATTTTCTTTCCAAGTCTAACTTGGTGGTGAACACCTCATTAATTAACATTTAGCTCCTAGGATCCAACCCTTAGCCTATATCTCTTGTGTCCATTCAATCTTGAGGAAAAGATATCAAGGGCTATCCTTAAATGATAAGTTGTGAAAGTTGGCTTGCTTAGGTCCTTAAACAACCTTCAAGGAGAACTCACCAATTTTTAACCAATCAGGTGGAGGTGTTTCCATTTTTTAGATATCAATGTTTATTCCTATTTTTGACACAATTAAGCTCAATAGCTTTCTGAAGCTAACATTGACCATATTTGGATTAAGGTATAGTTCATATTCAAGTAAGCAATCAAATATATGCTCAAGGAATTGAGGGTTTCCTTATCTTTTCTTATATTTACCTAGGAAGCCATCCACATAATCCTCGATGTGACATTAAGGAGATGATGAAGCGTAGCTATCATAGCTCTTTGATAAGTAGCTCTTACACTTTTAAGGCTAAAGGGAATGACCTGATAGAAAAAGGTTCCCCATGGAGTGATGAAAGATATCTTATGTTGGTTTAATATAGATATAAAAATTTGATTATATCCAAAAAACCATCCATAAAGGATAACATTCCATGTCTAGCCATAAGATATACATTGATGTTGGCATTGGGAAATGGAAATTCATCCTTAGGGTATGGTTTGTTGAGATCTTGAATTCATGAAAATATGAATGCCCCTAGTTACCTTGTAAATTGGCACAATGTTAAAGAACCATTCTAGATAGTCAATTTGGTAGATGAACCATACCTCAAGTAGTTTTTGTAGCTCTTGTTTGACCAAAAGGGTGATTTAGGGATGCATCTTCCTTAGCCTTTTTCTTTATATGATTCACATTAGGATGCATTTATAAGTGATGGACTACCAATGATGGATATAATCTAGTCATATTAGTATAGGAACATTTTAAATTCATGTATACCTTTTGTAAGATGGTAGACATATGTTGCTTTTCTTCAAGAAATAAAGCAACTGCTAAATATGTGACTTTTGGTTCTAAATTTGTGCCTAAATGGATTGGTTGGATTTCCTCAATCAAGATCATAGACTGTTCATTCCCTTGGGGATTCATGAGAATATTGAGTTCCCCATATTCTAACACATCAAGGAGGTTTTTATCGAGAGATACATCCTCTTTATTAATTTTTTGGTCTATTATTGCCTTAGGGAGGTTTACACTAGGGAACCTCTTACCACCTTTTTAAGTTTCTATTTTGCAACTAATGGAATAATTTCCCGCAAAGTGTGCATTAGTGATTAATTTGTAGCAAAACCTAACCTATTATTACTAATATGTATTGTATCATGAAGCCCCATAAACTTGGTGAATGCCTCATCAGTTTAGAAAATATCAAGGATCAAGAAGCCTTGTTAGTCCCAATCTATTATCTTTGGATAGTAGAGTTGAAGATAAATTATAAGGATGGAATTATCGATGAAAATTAGGGAGATATATAAATCATCAAATGAGGCTATGAAAATCCTATTACTGATATTATCCATAACATAGAAAAATATCTAATTATATTCAGAGGTATTTGATAATTATATGCGTTGTGCCTATGGAGGGATACATCCAAGTCCCCTTCTATAGAAGTTAGCTAGAGGACGAATGAGTTGTAAAAAAAATGTTCATATTCTTATCTTCTTGGAGGAAAAAAGATGGTGGATCCATAATCCTTGGTGTTGGGTGATTTTTGAGATGCTTGTTGAGAGGGTTGTCCATGAAAAATGGGGAGAAAGGAATTATTCCAACATGAAAGGAACATACAAGTCATACTCTTCATAATCTTTATTAGTGATATTGACCTTGAGTTTTGTGGCATTAGGAGTGATGGATGGGATGGATGAAGAGGATAAAGTATATAGTTTGATATAGGATGAAGCCTTAGCTATAGATCAAGAGTCAGAACATCAATAATTGGATAATGACATGATATTAATGATAAGAGGGTTCCAAAGATTCACCATATTAAAGAGGGTGTGGATTAGCATAAATGGTAAATTAAATTCCATTACAGGGAAACTTGACATATTGGTGATAAGTGGATGGGATAAAAATATGGTATGGATTCATGAGTAGACGAGTAGGAGATTATATGGGAGGTCAAGATCAATAATATGATAGGTAGTATATTACTTGTTTGGTCCCACTTGTAAAGGAAGACATATACTACCCTCAAAATCCTTCTCTACATATGCTTTGATGGAAATTACTTGAGGTTCTATATCTATAGTAGAATATTAGAATTTTTTAATGAATTTTAATGTACATAGGTTTAAGATAGATCTATTATCAAGAAGAAATTGCTTTAGCATATGTTTTTCTATGATAAATTCAATGTGAAAGTCTTTATTCTAGTTTGGGCCAACAGAATATTGCATGCCATTTTGGCTAAAGGAAAGTTGATAGGTAGTAGAGAGGTGGCCTAAAAGTTGCTAAAATTGCTTAAGGTAAATGTCATTAGGAATGCAAGATTCTTGTAAGTCTCAATCCAATATATCTCTATGGATTGGGGATGATTTGAAAATCTCCAGGATGGATATTTGTATTCAAGTCTTCCTAAGATATTCTAATAGATTGTATTGGGAACTTTGGGAGGATGACATGGATGGTCTTGGAATGATAACCCTACCATGTTTAGTGGTGATAACATAATTGAGATTTTTGGATTTATTTTTGATGGTTACAACTTGTGAGGAACTTTGAGTGACATATCCCACAAAATGGTCATAGTTATGGAGTTTTATAATAAATTGGACATTATTACTATGGTTATTTTGGGATTGGCTTGGTTTGGATCAATGGATGTGGAGGGATTTATTTGGAGTAGATTTTCATAGATTTGTAGTTGGTCATTTAATGAGGATGAGGCTACTTCAATCTCTATACATCTCCATGGTCAATGAGATATTGAATGTAATTTTTTAGCTTCATGCATTTATTCATTGCCCGTCCTTTGATCCTATGGTTGTCACAATATTAATTTTATTTGTACTAGTATGAATTAGGTTCAAATTTATAAAAGCGTTGTTCCATAAGAAAAGTGACCATGTATCTTGTATAAATCTCATAAACACAACATTCATTGGCTCCTGAAGAGTAGTATTTATTTTCTTCTAGAATTATTTTGATTATCATTGAGGGACTCAAATTATGCCAGGTTTCATAGGGTGTGGTTACAATTTGATTGGTGTTTCATTTAATCATTACTTGTGCATGTTTAGAATTTTTTATGCCATCACTAACAACATTATTGTTCTTGGCCCCAAATCATGGCTTGTCATTGAAATGTTTATTTTCCTTATAGATCTTGACTAAAAATTTAGCTACGAGATATTTTCCAATGGTTACCTCATTTTCTATTATCTCGTTAATATAGAAGCTCAATATACCTAGAGGTGAAATTAAATATCTTTTTGCACAGGGAGTTGTCGTTGCACCAAAATATCAAGTTGTTAATGCTTGATACAACTATTGGATTATATAAGATCCAAGATCCACAAGACACAGTTAAACCATCTCAAGAAGCCCTAGAGCCATGCTAGCCCATGCTGAGATGGCCAAGGGAGACCCCTTGCAACAATCCCTCCTAGTGCAAGAAAAGGGTTCAAACCTATCACCTCAATTGTGATACCAATTGTTGCACGGGTGGTTGTTGTTGCACCAAAAGATCAACCTATTAATTCCTGATACAACCATTGGATTTATACAAGATCCAAGATCCATAGGAGGTAGTTAAACCATGTCACGAAGCCCAAGTGCTACACTAACCCACGTTGAGGAGACCAAGGGAGAAACCTTGCAATATATCCCAATTCAAGTTTTGAATGAAGATATTAATGAGTTATTTATTGGTCATAGAACAAGGAAGGTGACAATAAAGTGCCCTCCATTTATATAAATGTGCCACAAAACTTTCACCATTGCATTGCTTGACATTACAAAGATTGAACATGGTGATTGAAGGTCATGTTCAATATTATAGGAGAAATGAGTGATTTTTTTTTAGATAGTCTCACAAACGATGAGATAGAACCTTGGGGAAGGTGCATGAACCATTCCAAAACTTTCCCACCTAATCTACAAGGAAACAAGCAAAGAAAGTATTGATCATTGTATGTTACCTCTTGTTATGGAATGAATTTTTTTTAGCATGGTATTGATGGTCCCCTTTCACTTTGTATTATCCAAATTTAGGAATTTAAAACACTTTGGGGAAAGGAATCATTTTCATAGATTGATCAAATGGATAAGAGTCACATAAGTATTCAAACTTATAATGTTTCATTGTTTTCTCTATGTATTGTCGAAAATTGTTGTCATGTGCATTTTCACACTTAATGTGAAAATAATTAATGATAAATTAGAATTGATATCACCTTGATCTAGTGTTGTGATGTGTTTTACACATCCACATTAGATTTTGAGCCCTTTTAAAACTAAATAAACCTAACTGTAGACACCAAAATTTGGTTTAAGCCTGTGACTTCCATATTCTTCATAATTCCTATTCTTCATGGTCATGATTAAATAATGTCAATTATTTAATTAATTCACCTTAACATTAATTCTTCTATTGATTAAATAATATTAATTATTTAATTAATTCATCTTCTTTTATTTCTTCTATTAATTAAATAATCTTAATTATTTAATTAATTCACACTTTTATTTATTTTATCTCATTAATTAAATAAACACTTTTTATTTAATTATATTACTAATTAACCATATCTTTCTTGTTAAATTAAAAAAATTCTTATTTAATTTACTCTTTATCATACTTCAACAATAATTAAATAAATTCTTTATTTATTTAATTATTCATTTAAATCACTTCATCATTTAATTAAATAAATCTTATTTATTTAATTATTCTTCGAATATCAAATCTTGAATTAAATGAATTATTTAATTCATGAATCCTATTTTAAATGCATTCCTCTATATTTAGATAAATTGTGTGAGTTATCTAAGTATTCACTTTGACTCGACTTGACATCTATTTCAAATCGCTCAATTAACTCTTGATTTAATGTCTAAGTGGAATTCTCGAGTAATCTCTTCTTCAAAACATTTAATCATTCAGTGCTAACTCAATTGCATGCACATGCATATTAATTAGATATTCTTATTTAATTAATTAAACCTTGTGCGTGCATTTGAACAAGAGTTGATTTAATCCATCTTTATCTTTGTCATGCAAAGAGATTTATTTTGTTTTCAAATACCAAACTTGAAGATTAAATCATTTATTTAATCTTTAATTCTATTTCTAATTTGTATCACTCATGTCTCTACTAACAGTTAACAAAATGAATGTCTAATCATTCGATCTCAACTGTCTATTGATCGTTCGATCTTGGCCTATCATTTGAATAATCAATTTTCTATAAATTGATCTATCATTTTTCATTTTCTCTCTCTCTCTCAAACTCGTGAAATCTTATGACTTTTGAGAGAACTTATCTTGAATCTTTGATGTTTTTCTAAATTACTATCATAGGCTATACTTGCACAAACTTACAATAAATCTGAGGGAAATTATACTACTACAAGCAAAATTGAGAAGGGCAATCGAGATGAATCATGGAAATACGTAGCAATTTGGTGAGATTGATTCAGTTTGTTCATGTTATTACTTTCCTTTGTTCTTTGTTGCTTAACATTAGATTGCATTTAGATTTAGATTGTATTATTTGCTCTAATCTTGTTTCTCTTGTCTTGTGCACTTTCTAGACATTACATTTTGGTGAACCCGACGTGAAGACACCATCTTTGCGTATCCATAGACTTTCATTTTATTTTTGCAAGTTTTTTGTATGGAACAACGCACCAGATTGATGAAACACTGCAATTGATATTCACAGACGCATCAGTTTGACAAAATGACGCAACTAAATTTTTGAACCGCATCTGACATCGAAAATGATGCATCTAAAAATTCCTGAACTGCAACTGACTAGTAAAATACCGAGAACGCAATTGCAGAGCACATCAATGCATCTGACTGGTAAACAAGTGATGCAAGTGACTCTAACCCCTTGTTTCTATTTTCAAAATTTTAAAATTTTCAATTGATTTAGGTATTACTAATATCAGATTTTCAGCATGTGGGCACTATTGTTTATTGGAGTTAATGAGGTTTTTTGCAGATCGATAGTCAAAGAACAATACCAAACTACTAGCAAATCTTTCTGCGTAACACATGTCGAAGACCTTAGTTAAACTTTGAAATAGATTGTTTGGTAGTGTAGCAAATATTTCATTTGGATTAAAATTAACAAGTGTCTACTGTGTTTGGTGCAAAAGCACATCTGTGTATTACCCTCACGATTTGGTACATCGAAGTATCTCTCCCCTTGCGCATCTTTCAATCCTAGGTGTAAGAGAAACGGTTACCAACTCTAGAACTTGGGCCTGTTCTGGTGGGAAAAAGTACTCACCCCAAGATGACTTAGATTGGTAGCACCCTGAACCCGAGGAACTTCTAGCTGGTATATAAAAGTGGGTTCTTGGGGAAAACCCAAGAATCATGAGTGTGGTTCTGACGAGATGGATCTGAAAGGGGAATCTCGCTGCATGGATCATGCCCCACGAACGGAATGCTCGTATTAAACACCTTTTTGTTTTTAGTGAACCATTCTATTGGTCGTTGCTTGGTATAGTGCAGGGTACAATATCATGCCCAAAGACACTCACTATTGATCCCCTTGAGTAGAGATAGCAGTTCTTGGGAGGTCATTGCCCAAAGAATTCAAAATTGGTGTGCTTAAATGATGTTAATGAGTTGTGGAGGGGAGCCAATGCCACCAAATTTCTAAGCTATCCATTCCCGAGAAGGAAAGGTGTTTATCACTAATCCAGGGTATTTCGGTGGGCTATACCAAGTATACAAACCCTAAGCCTTATGGCCTATTAGAATGTGCTTGTCTATTGTCAACTTAAACATTCTTTTGAGTCCAAAATCAAACTGAAAATACTTTGTTTTATGATTGTCTTTGTTTGTCACAATTGGATCATGAAAAACCAAGTCAGTTTTAAAATCTCAAATCACTGAAAACACACAGAGAGTCACAATTTTTTTTAGAGTCGCATCTGTTTAATTTTGAGTTGTATCTATCATGTGTAGTCGTATCTGTTATTTTCAGTCACATTTGTTTAGCGTAGGCTCGCATCTGCCAATTAGCTTGCAATTGCTTTGTAGAGAACTACATATGTTATATTATGAGTCATAACTATCATCACAAGTCACATCTGTTAGAAAATTAATGGCCTCTATTAGTGTTAGACATTAAATTTTAATAGGGACATGCAATTGTTAATTAGAAAATTGCAACTGTTAATTTGAACCGTAACTGTGAAACCCTGAGACGCATTTGCCTATTTTCAGAAAACTAGAATTCACAGTCATTGTCTAGTCAACATGGTTTTACCAGTTTTAGTTGTCTCTCCACAAATAGTTCTTGAATAGAAACCTGTAATGATTTGCTAAATTTTGCATCCTTTAGGTTCATTCGGTCATTACCATATTTGTCTAAATTTAGAGTTTAGTTCATCTTAGAATACATATTACCTTGCATTAAACTTATAGAAAGGTCACTTTTACAAAATTTAGGATAAGTTTACCATCTACACTCTAGAAAAATCATAGCATCAACAAAATATGTCATTGGACCGAGTTTTATCAGTTTATTCTTTTTCCTACAGACAGTCCTCCTAGCTCATCAGTCTAGTTAGGAAACTCAACTTGTCTTTGATCCTCATCTACGTTGGTTCCTTGACTTAACTAAATTGATGCCTTGGTTAGACTTTAGGTAGTTGGTATCTTTGTCTTGAGTTTATAGAATTGATTATTTTGGAACCTTGCTTAGACTTTTCATCTTTAGATTTTAGACTAGTGTCATCATAGAACATTCCTTATTTTGCATTTGAAAATCCAAAAACATAGACTAGAATCATATTATCCATAGATGTAGTCCTGCGTTCCTTGCATATTGAGTTGATCTTACATGGTTGAAACTAGGTCTAAGAGAAGAGAGAGAGAAAACATGTCGAACCCAAAAAAATTCATCAATCCATTTTCCTCAAGACCTCACAAGACTCTATTGGACAAATTCACCACTAGAAACACTCAAGGGCATATTACAGTAGAGTACATAGAGGCTGCCACACAGGACCCTGAATTTGCCTCTTTTGTAGATGAGTACTTAGCAAACAATCATCAATGATATTTAGCCAAACTGCTAGCTAAAGGCGCTAACTTACCCGTAGGATTTGATATTAGCACCTTGCAAACTCAACCTACACAAGGGACATACATAGTGACTGCTAGTACTACTATACCTCAGATAAGAACAACTATGCCATCTGGCACACCTACATAGAGTACGACACTCCATACCTCTCCATTTGGTGCATCTGGTATGACATCAAGATTTAATTTCACTGTTGGGGCTTCATCATCTACTCCCTTTGGTCCTCTTGTTGGGAGTAAAAGACCTAAAACATCATTATCTACACCTTATGTGAGTGTCACAAGGTCATAGTCAATGACCACACCTACTGCTAGTGTCATGAGCACCATACGACAGTTGATAGCCATACCTAGTGTTCAAGTCACTAGTACTATACCATGGAATACATGAATAGGAGGCATTCCCTCTTTCCAATATGGCAATCAAAATCCATTTTCCTAGATTGGCAATCAAAATCCATTTACCCAAATGTCGAATCAGAATTCTTTCTCTCAGATTGGTAGTCAGACTAGTAGTCATTTTATGCAGCATCCATCCTAGAACATGTTTACCAATATTCTAAATCCAAACCCGCCTCAAATACCAACATTCAATTGAAACCCATCATGAGACTTTGGATTTTAGAATACATACACAGATCTATATAATCTGCCTAGTACATCCTTGACCCAGGTTGACGTCCTACAAACACAAATGCATGCACTACAAACGCAAATGGACAACATGTCGGTGTCAACTAAGAAATCTTTTTCAACAAAGGACATATGCCCGTTTCCCTTTGATAGATCATTGTACATGACCCCTTTCCCTCACGGATATTTCATACCAAATCTCCCTAAGTACAATGGCAAATGGAATCCAATAGAACATATAAGGGAATTTTCTACCATATACATAGATGTCACCTATGACTCCACATATCTTATGAGACTGTTTCTGAGAAGTCTTGTAGGGATTGCATTAGAATATTTTTCCGGTCTAGACTCTAGCATCAGATTTTGGGGTGAACTAGTTGAGAAATTTGTGAAGCAATTCTCCTTCAACATAGACCATGAAATAAATATAGCAACCTTGTGTCACACAACACAAAACGAAGGTGAAAAATTCATCGCTTTCTTCCAGAGATGGAGGACTATAGCTAGCCGATGCCTAGTCGAGATACTTGAAAAACAAAAAGTTACTATGTTTCAAGAAAACCTTCATGCAAAACTAAGGAGTAACTCAAGGGTACATTGTTGTACATCTTTTTCAGAACTAGTGGAAAAAGGGGTTATAATAGAAAGGGATCTCATTGAAAAAGGTGAACTTAAGACATCAACATCCAACAGAAATCCGATGATGCAAAACACCCCCTAATAGAAATAGATTTTGGTCTCGTAACAAAAATGTTACCAATGATGGGGTAGTTGATGCTAAAACACTACAAGTGGGACCACTCATCACATTACAAGGACCTAACACTTCTGCCAATACCCTTAATGTTGTTAATCAGCCTCCTAACATGGTTCAAAATACTCAACGTCCACAACAACAAAAGAGATTTCAAAAACATGAGTTCACTCCCTTAGGGGAACCCATTGAGTCTGTGTTCAAACAATTGTTACAACATAATCTTATACAGCTACAGGAACCAAGACAATACGATCTAGGACAATTTAAACTAGTTTGGTGGGATGAAAATGCCTTTTGTGATTATCATAGAACCAAGGGACATAACCTACAAAACTGTCAACAACTAAAGAATATCATACAAGATCTTGTCGAAAAGAGAATAATTGAAGTTAGTGGACATAAACAAAAGTCATCAAACATTGATCATCAAGTCTTCTCGGATCCACTACATGACCATGGGAAAGGAAATGTCCCCAGTTCGAGTACTAAGACCAATATGTCAGCCAACTATGTGAATATCCAACATGATTATAATAGTGGCAAAACCATTCATTTCCTTCGTGTTGCCGATGAGAATGTCAATACCATTACTATCAATACCAGTCCTGAGTGCACAATTAATACTCATCATACTAAGTTCACTATCCCAGGCCCACCATTGCAACAAACACCACAATTTTCCAAGTTACAATATAACCTACTGGACTAGTTGGGGAAGACCCCAACCCAAATTTCAATCTTGGAATTGTTGTGTATTTCCCCTTAGCATCGATTTGTTCTCAATAAAGCTTTATAGAACACCATGGTCCCTAATGACCTTGATGTCAATCATTTCCAGGAAATGGTGGGCTACTTGACCAACAATCACCATGCCACATTTTCTGAACAAGACTATGCAACTGAAAAGATGAACCACAACGACCCTTTACATCTAGAAGTCCTTGTTGATGACACCAAAGTTAGACAAGTTTTGGTAGATGGAGGAGCAGGGTTAAATCTATGCACTTTAAAACTAATTAAGGCATTAGGTATCTCAGAAGCATGTGTAGACACAACCAAGAGCATTGTCATTAAAGCTTATGATGATGAGGAACAAAAATCAAAGGGGGTTGGTAACACTTCCTATCAGAATTGGTCCTGTAGTAATGGAGACAAAGTTCCAAGTCTTGAATCTCACCCTTCCTTATAATCTTCTATTAGGTAGACATTGGATTCATGCCATGAAGGCAGTCCCTTCCATATATCATCAATCTCTTAAGTTCCCTTACAATGGCATAGAAATAACTATAGATGGTGATCCAAATCCATTCCAATACTGCACCAATCTAAAAGAGATCTCCCAATGTCAAGTACCAGTAAATCAAGAAGCTTCATTGTCTAATCCATCGTCCTATGTTGATCCATCAACACTCACTCGAACATATATTTCCCCCTCCATACCTACTACTCCTAGGGTTGAGATCCAAGACAAAGGTTGTGGAGAGTATTACATGAGGACATCCTAATGTGTTAGCCATTTGGTTCCTCCTAAGTCATATGGTTTATCTACATTATATAGGAGACAAAGCATGGTCACTATACACATTACTCCCACAAAAAAATTTACTAAATGGGGTGAATTAAGCAAAGAGGTTGTAGATGTAGAAGATGTCACTTCCTGGTTGTATAAGGAGGATAAGGAGGAACCTCTCTCACTGGCTCACATTCCTACAGATCTATATGGTAAAGGTTTCAAAATTATGCAGAGCAAAGGATATGATAGATAAAGTGGGTTAGGCCTAAATCAAGATGGAATGATTGAACCAATCTTTGTTTCATAGTGGCCAAAAGGAGTGGGGCTAGGGTTTCAACTAATTCAGATTGGTGTTCCTAGTACCACATCACCCTTAATTGAGGAAGTAAGTCTTTAGAAGATATTGAGACATCTCATGAACCATTTGACCAATACCAATGTGACTCCCCTGACTCAAACGAATATGAGTGGGATTCCCTATCCTCTACCTCTTCCATGGAACTTGACAAGTTATTTGGAGAACTTGATTTAATGTTAGGATCCTCCCCAAATCCATTAAATTATTATCCACCAAAGAAAATGACAAAGGAGGAGTGGTTTAAACACTACTATTAGGAATCACTTGATCCTACCTCTTGGCAACCAGAGCCATCTATTTCAGATAATCAAACTTTTGCGTTAGCCCCACCTCTCATTCCGCCTAGACCTAAACCAAAGAGCAAACAAGATTTAGTACAAGAATTTTGTGACCATATGAATAACTCCATCCTTACCTTGACCCCATCAAAATTTGATAACTCCGATGATGACATGCCCTTAGTTTATCCCCAGCTCATTGATTGGGACCAACAAGACACACCTGTCTTAGACATTTTTGAGAACGATGAAGCAATTGTTGAGTTCTTGGGATTACGAGAAGGAATACCTAACAATGATCACAAGGCTGGTTTTACCATTGAATTGGACTAAAAAACATACTTTGGGGAATTTTTTCAACCCCCTAGTCGCAAAAATGAGAAAAAGAATAAACAAAATAAAAAGGATGAGTCTCTAGGTCAAAACCGAAAGGCACCTTTAGACAATGAAAAAGTAAAAAGAAAGGATGCACCTGAAGACAAAAACCTCTCTGAGGCACCTAAGGATGGAGGTTTGAACATTCCCCTTGTTGTACAGGAAAAGTCACCTATGCTCATGGAAGAAACAGTCGAAGTCAACATAGGTACAAAAGAGAATCCTCGACTAGTTTATTTTGCAGCATCATTGACAACAGAAGACCAGCCAGAATTCCACAACTTCTTTGTACAGAGACAAATAAATTTTCCTTGGTCATATGTAGACATGCCTAGTTTGGATCCCAAACTTGTTCTACATCATTTTCCCTTACAACCAGGTGCCAAACCAATGAAACAAAAATTGAGAAAAATGCATCCACATATTGCTCTATTAGTCAAGGCAGAACTCAAGAAACTATTGGATGTTGGGTTTATTAGATCAATCGAATATGAAAATTGGATTTCAAATCTTGTAATAGTCACTAAACCAACTAGGGGCATCCGCATTTGCACGGATTTTAGAGATATCAACAAGGCTTGTCCTAAGGATGACTTCCCTCTACCCAACATAGATATGATAGTTGACATGACAGTAGGATATGAGATGTTGTCCCTTATGGATGGGTTTTTTGGATATAATCAAATCAAAATTGCAACTGAAGACCAACCTAAAATAGCTTTCACTTGTCCTTGGGGAACATATTGCTTGAATGTTATGCCCTTTGGACTCAAAAATGTTGGAGCAACCTATCAACATGTTATGACCATTATCTTCCATGATCTAGTACACACTCTTATGGAGGATTATGTTGATGACCTTATTGTCAAATCCAAGACTGGGGTAGAACATTTATAAGTTTTAGACAAGATATTTCAGAGGCTAGAAAAGTATAAAGTGAGACTTAATCCCAATAAGTGTGTGTTTGGAGTCAAGTCAGGAAAGTTATTAGGCTATATCATTTCCAGACGAGGTATTGAAGTAGACCCAACCAAATTCAAAGCAATCATGGACATGCCTCCACCAACCAATCTCAGTCAGCTAAGGACATTACAAGGAAGACTACAATCTATTAGAAGATTTATAGTGAAATTAGTAGATAAGACATCCTTTTCAACATTTACTTAAGAAAGGGGTACCTTTTGCATGGACAGTTAGGTATGATGAGGCTTTTTAATTAATTAAAGAATATCTACTCACACCACTAGTCTTAATGCCAACTGTTGAAGGATGACCATTGATTCTTTATATTACAGCAACCCATTCATCACTCAGAGCATTGCTTGCATAGAATGACGATGAAGGTCATGAAAGAGTAGTCTACTATATCAGTTAGACTTTGGTAGGTTATGAGCTCAACTATAGTACCATTGAATGTGCTTATCTTGCAGTAGTATTTTCTACCCAAAAACTAAGGCACTATATGCTAAATCATCAAACAATGCTGATCACCAAAATAGATCCTCTGAAATACCTTCTAAGCAAGGCAGCATTAACAGGGAGACTAGCCAAATGGGTTATGATACTTAGTGAGTATGATATCCAATATGTAGAAAGAATGACTATTAAAGGGCAAGTCATTGCTGATCAGTTAGTTGATGCACCAATATAGGCAGATCACCCCTTAGTTGTAGACTTCCCTGATGAGTTTATATTTGCAATGGATACAAACACAATGTGGAAGCTATACTTTGATGGCTCACATACCAATCATGGTTCAGAGGCTGGTATATTGTTTATCATGCCACAGGGTGATTCTATCCCAAAATCATTTAGAATTGCATTTCCATGTACTGACATCATAGCAGAGTATGAGACTTTAGTGACAGGGTTATGCATGGTAGTTAAGTGGAAAATTAAGAATCTATAGGTATATGGTGATTCTCAACTAGTAATCAGATAGGTGAATGATGAGTATGAGACTAAGGATGAGAAACTTACTCCATATAAATGCATGGCCGATAGATTTAAAGAGTACTTTGACAAAGTAAGATTTCATCAAATACCCTATGTGTTAAACAGGGCAGCAGACGCTATAGCTACAATTGCATCACTTCTTGACATTCCTAACAACGTGCCTAAGTTTGAGTTCTTGGTAGAACAACTTTTGGTCCCAGCCTACGATATCCCAAATTTTGAAATGGTGTGTGACATTGTTGGTCTTGACTCCCCATGGTACAAAGAAATCTATGACTACCGTCATGCCAAAATCATATCCACTGGCCTATCAAATAACCAACGTAGGACATTCCTCTGGAAGTCAGCCAAATACACCATCGTCGGAGACACCCTATATAGATGTGCCTTAGATAATACCCTACTGAGATGTCTTGATTCTAATGAAGCACAAGTGACCTTGCAAGGGGTGCATGAGGGTATATGTGGGTCCCATTCTAGTGGTCCTACCTTAGCTAAAAAGATCATGAGACTGGGTTATTACTGGCCTACTATGGAAAAAGACTCATATGTCTTTGTAAAGAAATGTCGTCAATGCCAAGTTCATGGAGACTTGATACATGCCCAAGCATTGGAGCTCTGTCCTATAACATCGCCATGGCCCTTTGCCCAATGGGGACCTGACCTCATAGGTAAGATCCACCCCACATCATCTAATGGACACAAGTTCATTATCACTCCCATTGATTATTTTACGAAGTGGATTGAAGCCATTACTATGACATACATTATCGGTACATAGATTTCTAAGTTTATCCTGAATTATATCATCTGTCGGTATGGTGTCCCTTAGTCCATCATCACGGATAATAGTCACCCATTTAAAAATCAAGAAGTTCACCATCTTTGTGAGGAATTTCATATTCAACATCACTTTTCCACTCTCTACTACCCACAAGGTAATGGCCAAGTAGAGGCATCTAACAAAACCATCATTTGAATCCTCAAGAATACTGTCAATGATGTTGGTCATGATTAGCATTCATAGCTTAACCCTACCTTATGGGCTTATCACACAATTATTCGTACTCCCACTAGTGCCACTCCTTATTCACTAGTCTTTGGTTTTGAATCCATTCTTCCTATTGAGGTCGAGATTCCTTCCCTAAGGGTATCCTTGAAAGGCCACATTGATGATGAAGAGTATTGAGTATCGAGACTCCATGAGCTAGAATTCTTGGATGAGCAAAGACAGAAGGCACTAGACCATTTCCAAGCATATCAGAATTGCCTTCATCATAGCTATAACAAGAAGGTCTTGAACAAGAGCTTTGACATTGGTGACTTGGTTTTAATGGAGAACCCAAAGAATCAAGCAAAAAGAGACAAACCAAGAAAGTTTGAACCAAACTAGTTAGGACCTTATATTGTTATAGAAGCTTTCAAATCATGAGCGTACCAAATCTATACTCTTGAAGGGGAACCATTATCCTCACCAATTAACAGTTTTCATTTGAAGAAGTTCTACGCATAGCTTCTGAGAGCCTTGTCTTATTTAGCAAAAATACAAAAAAAAATCAAAAAATCACAAAAATCATTACCAAGGTGAAAACCTGGCAAACAGGCATCTTGGTAACACCAAAAAAATTAGATAATCAAGAAAATAGTAAAGACAAATCATTTGTCCAATAGTGAAAACCACTTCGGTGGTGCTTTGGATAGGTGCCATGGTGAAAACCTGGAAAACAAGCGCCATGTGTATTTGACCTTGCTCCTTTGTCTACTATTATTCTAATCTACCACTATCCCTGTACATAGTCCTTATCCCTGTACATAGTCCAGTACCCTATACATAGTCATTATCCCTGTACATACTACCTAACCCTATACATATCACTTATCTCTCGTATCCATCACTTGTAAATACCATTCTTAATAAGTGGTAGTCTTTCCCATAGCCTGGAACGATTGACATTGAGTGCATTTCATATCCCCAATTTTATCCTATTCATAATCAATTGGTCTTATACTCGACTGGGGGAAAACAATTGACATGTGTCATGTTGATTCTTCCATTGGCTATGTTGAAGACGTAAAACCATAGAAGAATCCACAAACATCACAAAATGACCTAAGGAAACACAAAAACATCATAAAAATTCAAAAAGACAAAAAAATCAAAACATTTCAAAAATCCAAAAACAGAGTCAAAGTCAGTCGCACTTGTTAGTCTTTGTCGTTCATCAAACTACGTTGCTTCTGTGACTAGACGTAGGCAAGGCCATCTACCAATGTACCCATGAGGCATTAGGTTAGTCTGTTTAGATTTGTTTGTATAAACTCATACTTCAATTCATATGTATATATGACAAAGTCGTTGGTCATGTTGAACTATGACGTCTCTACATGTATAACGTAGGCAAGGCCATCAATCGATGAGCCCCCGAGGCCACACTAGGCCAGTCCATTAGGGTTCGTCACATTCACTTTCACACACATCTTCTATTTTTAGTCAGTCTTGTTAGTCAAATTCAAGTCTAACTATGAGGTCTCTACATGTACAACGTAGGAAATTCCATCAATCGATAAGCCCTCGAGGCCGCACTAGGTCAGTCCATTAGGTTTCATCACATTCACTTTCACACACGTCTTCTATTTGTAGTCAGTCTTGTCAGTCAAATTCAAGTCAAACTATGAGGTCTCTACATGTACAATGTAGGCAAGGCCATCAATCGATGAGCCCCCGAGGCCACACTAGGTTAGTCCTTTAGGGTTTTGTTGTCACACACAGTCAGTTGTCCACACATTGTATCAAGTCATGCATCAATTTGGTGAACAAGTCAGCAATTTCTCTAAGCCACATCAAACAACTTGCCAAATGAAACAAATCAAAACAGATCAAATGATGTCTGCTACAGGATGTGTCCTTCCTACAAACAGACATCATCAAAACAATCAACCTTTGTCTTATTTAGGCTAAGTCCTTCCTAAATATTGATATCAAAAATCTATTTCTTATACAAAATGAGTCCTTCCTACATAATCGACATTGTCAAACAATCAAACATAGCCTTACATAGGTTATCACATCAATGAAATCTGACTCCATGTCTTATACGATACATGTCTTTCTGAAACTAGGCTTTGTCATGCCTTATACAGATGGTCATAACATCGAAATTAGACTCATAGTTTTATCCAATATGTGTATCTCCTAAAATCAGGCTTTATCAATCAACCCTTCTATCAATCAAGACAAATCAAACAAGCAGATCAAGTTTTGGAAAATATTTTATTGGCTTTTTGACTTTTTGACTTATTTATTTTATCTTTTCATTTGATTTTATGATGGGAATTATGTTACTAGCTTTCTCAAGGATGTCCCATGAAGGGTTTAGAGAAGCAACGATGTATTAGAATTCTATTTTGTTTGACTGTTGTCTATCGACTATCTTTTAACTTTGATTTTTGAGTCATGTTACTAGTTTCCTCAAGGATGTCCCATGAAGGATTTAGAGGAGTGATGACATCTCTTGACCTATCTTTTATTTTGTTTGTTATTTGTGGTTTGTATTGACAAAAAAACTGGGGCAACTTGAGCCCTTAGTATGTGTTAACGACACTCCTTGTCTATGACTGTCTGTTGTTAGCAAGTGGATGACCTTGCACACCTTGATCTATGTCATATCATAGTGTTTATCTCCATTTGTATTAGTCCCTCCCAATGATGATAAAGTGCAATACCTTTTGTGATACAGTGAAACATCGAAGATTGCTAACACTAACATCTATCTCATCTTTTTCAAATATTTCTCAATCTATCTTTTCATACTAACAGTTTTTCTTTCTTGCATTATGACAAAGTCTTGTGACAACACAACCATATCGGTCAATCCTGCATACACATACATGTTAGCACAATACATACATATAGGCATATATCATATCTAGGTCATCATGGCATAATAGACATTCATCATCAAACAATACATATCATGAGCATCACTGTATAAAGCAACTGTAGATATATGCATCACATTACATTTCTATAGCATCATATTGCATCTCATAATTATAAATTGCATACATCATATAAAATTGACATCACATAAAATCAACATTATCTTATTAGCTGCATAAACATCATAAAATACATACAATCATCCATCACATAGGCATATCATATGACCATCACATGTATAAATAAAAAACTACATAATCAAGAAATAGAAATGCATATCATGAGAATCACCGCCAAAATCGTATATATATCGCTCAAACATGTCACATCACAATGTCATAATGTATCAATAATACATGGAAGCCCACAAGCTATATAATCATAATACAATGTCATGAGGCATATCAAGAAGGGCCCCTATCCTGAACTACCACTGCTATCATGGCTAGAGTGTGTAGATGAATGATGTCGAGAACCCGATGACCTATGCGCTGAGTGAGGCCTATCATACGGACCTGATCTGCGTGGCTACTTCATACCCTTTGTGCTAACTATCCTAGTGTGGGTCTTGGTCTGTGACCTACTATTTTGTGCCTGTGAAAAATTGGGAGCCCTTCTCTCTGGAGGAACCTCTACCTCATATAGATCACGATAGTATCTCTCTCTCTCCCTAGCTCTAACTAACTCTCTAGAAAAGGAAACTAATGGTCTATTACATAATGCCCTGAGCTCTATAAATCTCTGCTCAGTCTCCTGTCTCTGAGCTATGGCCTGATCCTTGTCCATCATTGCTCTATCCCTCTCCATCTGATATGCATCCCTCTCAGACATCAAGACTCTCATCTACTCCTCTAGGGAGGCAACCTGGGCTCGTAATGTAGCAATATTAGGATCTACTGACCCTGTCTCATCCTATCTGACCCTCACTGCCCCATCCTCCTCCTCCAGCTCCTCTAAGATCTGATCATGAATCCCTCTCATGATCATCATCCTCCTTGTCATCCTCCTGGTAGGCACCCAATAAACCCAAGGCATCAATCTCTACCTCCTCTCTATCTACCTCCTCGGTATCTACCTCCTTTGCCAGGATGTCTGGAATAGCTGCCTCTGTGGGGTGCACCTCCTTTCCACCTATCACAATATCCACCTCCTCCCTCCCTCTACTAATGTTTGGCATGGCCACATCCTCCTCCCCCTGTCCCTCCTCATGGATTGGTGACAGTGGTGGCCCTCGTCCTCTCCGGCCATCTCCCTCTCCTTCCCCCTCGTCCTCCACCTCAGCCATCATCTCCTCCATCACCACAGCCTCCTCCATCTCCCTGACCTCGACCTCAACCTCTACCCCACCTGCCTCATGGACCTGTCCCTCACCACTCTACCAGCATTGGCTACTCTAGATCTATCAAGGGGATCGGCCCGTGTACTACCCACCACTGGTTGTACTCCGCTATGGTTCCTAGGTTTGTTGGACCATCTCTCCATCCCCATGGAACTTCTTGTAATGCATCAATGTCTACCTTAGCTGTGGCCACTAGAATCTTTGGACCCCATAAGGGGATCTCTTGCACAGACCTCACAAACTCATCCCGTCCTCTCGTCACATCCTATACCTCTCCAAATTGTCGTAGTACATGATCCAGCAAATGACGCTCTATAATGTGGACATGTGACACTGTCTGCCCCATCAAAAACTATACCTGTTGGCAAAACAACAAATGGTCATCCTCGTTTGACCACTTTGTGTAGCCTAGGTATGGTCTCCATGTAAACTGAACCATCGTGTGTATAGCATGCTTGAAATAACCTGTATCTCCTATATGGTACTGAGTGTTAGCCCCCACATAGCAGAAGGCATAAGGGGCTCCATGTGGTAGGTAAACAATAGCTGGTCACCGGAAAATGGTGATGTGCTCCCATGCCCATACCATTAGGAGCATGGTACCACAACTCATAGACTGCGCATCTTAGTAGAAAATATCATGTAAATGAAAGTACAATATACCAAGGAGGCAAGGACCCCATGCATACACCTCCCATCTCTCTAGCATCCCTATAAGCATCTCCCCCCACCCCATAGGAAAACCATGACCTCGATGGTCAAGAAGTACTATACCACTTATCAAAGTACATACTAAATAGTCTAGCTGCATATACCTCTGGACTAACACACGCCACCTAATCTCATAGTGGTCGAACCCTAACTATCTAATGTATGCATGTAGATAGTATCTGCACATCTCGATCACACCCCTCTGGGTATCATACCTAACCCATGTGCCTCTAATAGGGAGTCTGAGTATCTTGTACACATCCTCTAATGTAATAGTGGCCTCTCTAGTCAGTAGGTGATATGAGGATGTCTCTGAGTGCCACCACTTGCATAACGTTGTCAATAAACTACGATTCACCCAAATCTCGTGCATGTCTATCACATGAAGAAGACCAAGGTGCCATAGAAAACATCACTCCCCACTCCGCAAGCTGTCCCTAAACCGAAAGGTCTTCGGTCTCGACTCTTGTGTATATATGGTATCCAACACGACCTGCAATAGGATTATACATGCCATATGTCAGCTATTCTAATGTAAAATGACTATCACTACCTATTCTAATGCAAACTGACTATCACTACTGATTTTGCAAATGCGTTACATTTTTGTACATGCATTACTATTTTGCAAATGTGTCGTTATTACACATATGTTGTGCATAACATATAGATGTGTCATTCCATTAGACACATGTGTCATTGTTTTCACTTGTGGTTCAAAATATTACATATGCATTGCGTTGCAACATATGCATTGAAATTAAACTGACTGCATCAAAGAAAGTATAAATGCGGTGCACAGAAAACCAATGCATCTATTCTAAATGCATATGCGATGTAGATTATCACATGCATTTCCTTAACATACAAATGCATAGAAATGCCACGAACCTATGCTAAATAGACAACGTAAATTTGCAAATGCAGTTTTTTGCACATAGATATGTCATTCGCACATACACATGTGGTGCTTTATTAAAATGATGCATACGTAAAACTTGAATTAAATGCATAAAATTACGTGCAAATGAAAAATTTCAAATGTCAAGTTTAGGGTACATACCGGGGGGTCCGCATCGGCTAGTCTCTGGAAGGTTTGGATCCTATATGCGCGATGGTGAGTGTTCAGAATGGGCAACATCCTCGCTGTGAGTGCAGAGCAAACTCTCAATTCTAAGGCTGGGTGGGTGAAAATGAATTGGTTTTTACCCCAATTTCTATATATACCTAGGGTTTTGGTGGCATTATATCCTACTAGCCACGTTAACTTCCCATTTTGATCAACCCATACCTATCCCTACCATTTGCAAACTCAATTCCGTCAACTCCACTACATTTCTGGCTATCCAATGAACTAATCGGGATCATTTTTCAAATTTTTCTGAAATATTTCACAAATTTATCAATTTTTCCTGAGGGGGCATACCTTCACTTGTTTTACATTGGGGCATTACTGGGGTGTCTTTGTTATCGATTTTCTTTGACACAAATGACAATGTATCAAAGAGGGGCAAATCTAGACACCAAATTTTGGTTTAAGCCTGCAACTTCCATATTCTTCATAATTCCTATTCTTCACGGCCATGATTAAATAATGTCAATTATTTAATTATATTACTAATTAACTGTATCTTTCTTGTTAAATTAAATAAATTCTTATTTAATTTACTCTTTATCATAGTTCAACTATAATTAAATAAATTCTTTATTTATTTAATTATTCATTTAAATCCCTTCATCATTTGATTAAATAAATCTTATTTATTTAATTATTCTTCGAATATCAAATCTTGAATTAAATGAATTATTTAATTCATGAATCCTATTTTAAATGCATTCCTCTATATTTAGATAAATTGTGTGAGTTATCTAAGTATTCACTTTGACTCGACTTGACATCTATTTCAAATTGCTCAATTAACTCTTGATTTAATGTCTGAGTGGCATTCTCGAGTAATCTCTTCATCAAAACATTTAATCATTCAATGCTAACTCAATTGCGTGCACATGCATATTAATTAGATATTCTTATTTAATTAATTAAACCTTGTGCGTGCATTCGAACAAGAGTTGATTTAATCCATCTTTATCTTTGTCATGCAAAGAGATTTCTTCTATTTTTGAATACCAAACTTGAAGATTAAATCATTTATTTAATCTTTAATTCTATTTCTAATTTGTATCACTCATGTCTCTACTAAGAGTTAACAAAATGCATGTCTAATCATTCGATCTCAACTGTCTGTTGATCTTTCGATCTTGGCCTATCATTTGAATAATCAATTTCTATAAATTGATCTATCATTCATCATTTTCTCTCTCTCTCGAAAACTTGCAAAATCTTATGACTTTTGAGAGCACTTATCTTGAATCTTTGATGTTTTTCTAAATCACTATCATAGGCTATACATGCACAAACTTACGAGAAATCTAAGGGCAATTATACTACTACAAGCAAAATGGAGAAGGGCAATCGAGATGAATCATGAAAATATGTAGCAATTTGGTGAGATTGTTTCAATTTGTTCACATTATTACTTTCCTTTGTTCTTTGTTGCTTAACATTAGATTGCATTTAGATTTAGATTGCATTGTTTGATCTAATCTTGTTTCTCTTGTCTTGTGCACTTTCTAGATGTTACACTAACTTTTCCTTAATTTAGTGTTGTAAAATGTATTTATTCACACCTTCACATTAAATTTAGGAGGCTTGTAAATTAAATGGACCTAATCTAGTGTTGTGATGTGTTGAACACTTTCACATTGGATTTGGGGCTCTTTTTAGCTGAATAGACCCAATTTTTCCTTAATTTAATGTTGTAAAATGTATTTATTTATACTTTCACATTGAGTTTTGGGCCCTCTTGCATTTATGACCTTTATATCATCATTAATAGGCCCCAAAGACCCTATATTGTGCATCCCAAGGCATATTTCTTTCAAAATCCTAACAATATCAACAAATAAAATTAATTTCTCATCTCCTTGACACTTTCTCTCTCCAAAAAGGTCACATGGGACCCATATGCCACATATTGTGTATGATTCCCATTTGGTTCCTTTTTTGAGTTTTGAGTTAGAAATCTAGGTTTTAAGTTTAAATTTCATGGATGTTGTCTTGTGGGTTCCAATTGACATGTTCTAGCTAAGAATCAAGGGGTTTCTAAACTATGGCTAGAAGGGGAATCTCTTAATGTGATTAATTGTCTCTTGATGAATCTCCCTCCTTCATGGTCTATTTCTCATTTTATTAATGATTCAAGCTATATTATAAAATCTTTGAGGAGATAAAAATCACTCATGTTTTTTGTGAAGCTAATATGATGGCTAATGGTGTTACCAATGTGGGAGTGGTGGTGAAATCTTATTGGGATTCTTTTGAATCTCTTCCTCTTAATATGAACTGTATCTCCAATGAGGACCAATTGGATCGCTTCTAAGGGTGTTTTTCTCAGGGATAGGTTATTCATTGTGATTTTAAGTTGGGTAACGTATTTCAAACCTTTTCCCTCTATGCTTCATTATTATTTCCTTGGTTTATGTAGGGTGAAGGACTAGAAGTATTCGTAGGGAAGTACCTAGAATGATAAGCCCACACATATTGTGGGTGTTTTTTGTATTGTTTTAAGAAGCACCTGGTTTATTTTTTTTTACAAAACTTCCTAGTGTCATTGGGTTGTGGTTTTATTCATTCCACCATGGGTGGAGACCATTGTAGAATTGTTTTGAGCTCTTTCCAAGAGTTTCAGAACAATGCTATTGTATGGGAGCATTTGGAGCTAGGAGGGGTTACGTAGTGTATGCAGAGAATTCAAGGCCTGGACCTTGATGCAACTAATTTTTTTCTGAAAGGTTGGAATGTGAGGACTTTGCATTACAAGGGTGTGGAGTTTATAATTCATGAGGAATTTATTGCAGAAGTTATGGGTCTTTCAATTGCTAGGAGGAAGTTTTTTAAAGATGGGAGAGTTGCCAAGAAGGCTTTTGCAAATTTCTTGAAATTTGATGAGAAGAAAAATCTCTCAAAAATTGGGAGTGGAGACTACACTTGGAAGTCCCTAAAGTCATTATGGAGGAATCTCTTGTTGGAAATTATGCACTATTTCACCCTTGAAGGTAGATTTTCTATGGTTTACACTTACCATTTTATGCTATTGAATCATTTTAGGCATAAGGTGTTGGTCTCTTTCCCTTTTTACCTATTACTTTATATGGAGAAGAGTATTGGGGATCACCAAAAAAACCGTAAGGTGGTTTTTCATGAATGGCTTATGAGTTTGTTATTTTATCATTTTAATCTTAAGTTGATTTGGGTCTCCCCTAAAAATCCTAGTAAGAAGGGGGTTAAAAATGTTAGTTATGATATTGGGGACTATGCTAAGGAATGATTTGGTAGCTCTGAGGATGAAGATTCATATTATGGGGAAATGTTTGTGGATGATGGAGGCACTGAGGAAGGGGATGATGAGTTGGAAGATTGGAATAAGGGCTATGAGATGGATGTGGAGTTGTGGGAAACCAAGGCCAATTCTATTATAAAGTATTCAAAGGGAAAGGACAAAGGCACCAAGAAAGTTAAAGCTTTGCCTAATAGGAAGATTGAGTTAGTCTCTGAGGTGGAGGTCCCTAGTTCAAGTGTGAAATCCTTGTTGTCTTCTAGTAAATATTGTATGAAGGATTGTCCTCTTGTCGATGGAGTGGATCCTTCTAACAATGATCATGTTAAGAATGCCATGGTGGGGAAACCTATTCCTAGGAAGGATAGTCTACTAGAGTGCTTCCCTATGTTAGGTCTTAAGGTTCCTAGAGATTTTGGTATGTAGTCAACTGTTCATAATGGTAAGGTTAATTCTAGGTTGAATGAGAAGTCAAAAGAGCCTAGACCCTAGGAGATGCGGGGGATTGAGGTGGTCAAACATTCATAGGATTTTTCTTCTATTAAGAGGGAAGTGAAAGATCACCTATAAGTGCTAGCCAATTTGGCTAATTTTCCTGACAAGGAGCGGATTATGGTGGAAGTGGTGGAGGTTGAGGACTCCCCTATCGAAGAAGATGAGGAGAAGAATAGGGAGCATTCTAAAGCTCCTATTAACTTGGAGCCAAATGATCAACCTCTAATCAACTGGGATGAAATTAATATGAATATGTTCTATAAGATGGCCAAGGATGGGACAAGAAATCTTCTTTATTTGGTTAAGTGGATTTTTTCTAAGGTAAAGGAGCTCAATCTTCAGATGAAAAATTGGTAGGATGTTTTTGTTGTTATGATTAGAGGTAATTGAAAGGAGTGGGCTTATAAAGGAAAACTTAAATCAATGAATGTTATGATGGATAAGTTAGTCGTCGATGCTGATCAATTGGGGACTTTTCATGAGGAAAGTATATCCTCTTTGGAAGTTATTGTTAATAAAATTTTAGAGGAAAAAGCTGCAAGTTTGGAGGATAAAATTGGAAAGATGTTAGAGGACTTGAAAATGGTGGTTAATATCAGTAATAACTCTTTCATGACCACTATTATGGGTCTTTTTTGTTCTAAACGAAAAAGCATTGAATTGGATGGGTAAACCTCTTGACTTGGGTGATATGGAGAAAATTATTTATGAGGTTAATTGCTTTAACTAGGGGAGAAAGTAGAGGTGTCTACTCCAATGATGGATAAGGATTTTTTGGTTGGTCTATGCCTTAGGACGAGGAGCAAGACATACAAGAGGGTTTTTTTCTCTATTGATGATCTGAAAGATGTTTTCAATACACATGAGGAGGTCACTAAGGATAATTTGGCCTCGGTGAATGTCTTAGATAATATGTTGTAGTCGGTGCTTCCTCTTTTGTTGGTTCAACAAGTTTGTTGATGGGTTACTTATGCTTTATCTTTTGTCAGCATTTTGGTTTTTTGGGCTGTTGGTCTTAGTGGTTTAATTTCTCTTCCAGCTAGTCATCTTTGTAAAGGGTTTTGAGGCCCCTTAAAAACCTAATTTTCATTATCAAAAATAGGGTATTAGATGGATTTCCTATATAAATGAGGTCTCAAATCATTATTTCAATAAGCATTCATGATATCAAGTCAAGTAATCAAGAGTTAAGCATTCTAAAACTTTACCAAATCATCTAAAGAGCATTCAAGATCATTTCTAAGGCATTCAAGGGCAGAATTGTTCATCAATTGTTGCAGAAATTCAAGATCCATCATCATGTCAAGGATATCAAGCATCAAGCATATTATTGAGCTAGTGTTGTGATGTTGCACTCAAGATCCAAGGTCAAGCACTGTTCTACAATTATCCCAAGATCTAGATCTACATCCTTCGTGGCTATTTCATGTTAGATTATAGATTTACAAGACACCATTCAAGGTATCATTGTTCATGTTTCATGTCCTATGTTTTATGTTTCATTTCCTTATTTCATTGTCTCATCATTTGGTTTAATTACCTCAAAGGGGTTGGACAAAGGCAAACCCCCATTTACTAACAAATCAACAAGTTTCTCTTTCTCTACATGTGTGATTGTAGATCTAGGTGTCTTGGAGTTTCAAAATCCCTTGGAGATTAGGTTACAATCTTGGAGAAATTTTTTGGAGTTGTCACCTCATTTTCAAGTTTCCATCTTCAGAAAAAGTCATCTGCAGGTTCAAAATTAGGATTTTGGATCTAGAAATCAATTTGGAAGGAAAGAGCAAAGATTGGAGTAAAGATCTAAACTTTGAATTCCTAAAAAAGTAGAATGATATTGATATGCTAGAAGTGGTGTATGATTCCCACTACAAGAATTTTTCCAGATTTTTGTAGTTTTAGATACCCTTTTTTCCAAAAACCTATTTCAGACTAAAAACACTGATTTGGGACTTGTTATGCCTTGCATAACCCCCCCATTTTATCTTGGAACAAAATGGCCCCCCTATTTTCTTTTGTTTTCATTGTCTTTGGTTGTTTGTTTTGGGTCTTAGGAGTTCTTTTGTTTTCCTCCTAAGTCTATCTTTTGTTATGTCTGATTTGGTTCTACCTTAGCCAGAGTTGGGTTGCTTTTTGAAATGATAAAAAATGATGTATTTTCTATAAATTTTAGGACTAATGGAGACATTGTTTTGTAGGATTAAATCATAAATATGATGATATTTCACAAAGAAGTCTATTGGAAAGCATGCCTCAACTAGATTTGACATAAAACTCTTCAAAGAATAAAGTTATTAAGACTAGCTGAGTGTCTTTCTGACTGGCTATTGTGTTATATTCATTTGAAATCCTCAGGTCACCGAGACATTTTGGTCGCTGTGAAGTTTTCTACCTCTGGCCGACAGATGGAAGTCTCCATGAAATGGTTTGAGCTAGCAGAAAGAATTTGAGCTCGGTGTGATATCTCACTGACCAGTGGGAGTCTCATTGACCATTTTTCACAAGGCCAACATCAGGGAAAGGGTGTGGCTTCGGGGTAAGATCCTACCGATAGAGGGAAGTCTCACTGAAGGATTATCCCTTTGATGTAATCTATTGTTGACCAAGTGAAGTCTTGTTGAAAGGAGGTGTCATTGATGTGATGCTTGGCTGAAAGGGTGGGGTCTCACAGAAGGTTTATGGCTTTGTCATAGTGTCTCACCGATGGGGTGAGGTCTCAGAAAAGTGGAATGGTCTCGATGTAATCTCTTGCTGACCAAACCATGTCTCACTGAAGGAATTTGAACTCAGGGAGAGGTCTTCTTGACTGATGTTTGTCTCGCCAATGATTTTTTTCTCTTCGGTGTGACTAATGGGAACCCGCTATGACCTCTCACCGACCAAGTGGGGTCTCTCTGAAATAGAATGGTTGCACCTAGTATGAATTCTTGTTGACTAATGAGGTCTCACCAACCAAGGAATGGAATGGTATGAATCTTAAGGGCTCGCTATGATGTCTGGCCGATAGCAATGATCTGGACGATGGAAAGGGATATCGGTATGAATCTTAAGGACTCGTGACTCACTATGATATTTGGCCAATAGCGATAGTCTAGGAAACAATTTTTCATATCGATATAACTTTTTCATCTTGATATGAACTCTTGCTGATAGTTGTATGCTATGTCGATTATTGTTGTGAAGTATAATCGCATCGGGGAGACATGACTAGTGTCTCACTGTGCAATTCTATTTGAACAACTTTTGACCACCTAGAAATCTTATGTGGTGTCTGTTCAACCAATCAGAGGAATTTGAAGTTGAACCATTGGCAATTTAACTAATTGACTATTCTTATGAAGAGGATTAATAGAGCATAAATGACATGGATCTACTTTGAGATCAAAGGTGATCAATCGGCCCAGTGAACAATGGTGTGAGATCTAACAAGAAGTTCAGATGTTGTTTATCAAGGAGATCAACTTGCAAAAGCATCTAGGGTAGGAGGAAAGCCGAAAGGGAAGAAACTGTGAGTCTCAGTGATAGTTGTGATTTCTATGGGAAAAGATAGATTGACATTTATGATAATGTTGTAGAACATTCAAAGCAGCTCTAATGAAGGTTTTTTAGGTGGACACTGGGGCCAGAAGTTAATGCAATGGTTGCAAAAGATCTAGAAGGCCATCCCTAGAGCGATCTTTCCCTGACATGGACACGAGGGATGCACATTGAATGGAGCATTAACTTTATTCCAAAAGATCTGAGGGTTGACCCTTCTGAGGCCAATTTTTTGTAAACCCTAAAAATAGGGGCCAACATTCTTTTTGGAACATTTTGTAAATGGAACTTTAGAGACCTTCTTGATATAACAAGTCTGGGATAGTAGCAAGGACAGAGAAAAGTAGACAACTTAAGAGTAGAATAGAGTAGGAGTTAGACTCGAGAGTAGAAGGTAGTAATGTATCTTTCCAATTTTCTTAGTGTAGATGGAGATGATCTAAAGACATGCATTTTCTATTCACTAGTGATTCTGCTAGATTTTTCAATGCTATTTATCTATTTCATTAACAATAGAAGCTACTAGATTTAAATCTACTTCATTTTATGTTCCAAAATGGTAGTTATCTTGGGTTAATTATTTGATTTGCAAAGATTTCAAGGAATGAGATTTTATCTTATGTTTTTTTTAAATGAAGATTTTCAATCTATAGTTGAGGTTAGCACTGTGAATGAATGAAACTGTGTTAATCACAAGTTAATTTTGTTCTACAGTTTTTAGTTTTAAGTTCCTTGAAAGGTAGCAGGTCTGATTTAAGTTGGATTAATTAACATTCTTTTTAGTTCACAAGATTTGCTCTGTCTTTTTATATTTCTTTAAAAACCACTGGTTAAAGTAGGTTTAAATATATGCTTGATATTATAACAATCCAAAAGCTTGACACTACTAGGCCCCTTGAACATTATAGTTAACATCAACCATTGAGTGAAATCAGCACAGTCAAGAACTGATTACTAAGACCTTGGGAGTTAGATCTCCATGTGTTATTCTTTCTCTTTTAGGACAATAGAATAGTAATATTTTGTTTACTATTGCTATTCTCATCTGACCCATCAACAAAAACTAGTGCTAGGAGGTCCTAGAAGAGAAAACTAGATAATACTAGGTTTTTCTCACCATAAAGGTCCCATAGAGTTCTGCAATCAAATGAAAACCAACCACCTTTGATAGAACTCAAGACCCTAATAAGACACTAGTTTCACAAGACTAGGGCAACCATTATACCACCCTTGTCAGCTCCACTCACTCCACCAAGATTTTCACCAATACCCCAGTGGATACCTGCCAATCCACCACTGAATCCATCTCAAGTGCCATTACATCTAGTTCAACCAACACCACTACCACCAATGGCATTCTTTTAGAATAATCCCTCTCCATTAGGGACTATTCTTGGAGGATTTCATGATATTCCTAATAATCCTTGGAAATTCAACTCCAAATACATTCATGGTGAATCAAGGAGTGTTGAAGAGCACATACAAGATTTTAAGGATGCTTGTACCAGAGCCAAGATAGCTCACCATGGTGTAGTCTGTAGGTTATTCCCTTATTCCTTAGGGGATATGGCGTACAACTGGTACCTAAATCTTCCACAGGGTTCTATTATGAGCTCGACAGATCTGGAGAATGCTTTCATCAATCAGTTTAGAGTTTATGTGGACCCAACCATTTTGTTCCACCAATTTGCTACCATTAGGAAGGATCCATGTGAATCATTTCCCTTTTTTAATACTAGGTTTCAATGAATTTATAGGAAACTACATGACCCCTATCCAGTTGTAGAGAATAGTGCCATTCAAGAATACTTTAGAGTTATAGACCCTTTGATTGGCTTTTTCCTACAAAGGACTTATCAGCTAGAAGATATTGATTCTCTGTCTAAATTTTATCATCTAGCCATCAAGCTACAACAACAAATTATCTCTAAGCAAGGAAGTTTGGGAGGAGGTTTTCCTTCAATGGGGTATCAGATGCCTAACCCAACCCCTTTATTAAATACCATCCTCGAAATGTATCCTTCCCATTATGGACCTATATATGAGTGACATACTCAACCTTCTATTCCATTTTTTGCCAATGGAGCGCCTGATTTGTTTCAACAATTATAGGCTCATCATAGCCCACATTGTCATCATAACCAAGTTGGAACACCAAATCTTGTAGGATAACCAGCTGTTGCTAAGAGTTCTAAGAGTGAAAAGATAGTCCAACTCACAAATGAGGTGAAGACCTTAAAGAAAAATCTGTCTCAAGTCACAAATGACATGGCTCAGCTTAAACTGAACCCCTCTCATAAAAAAAGTAATTACCCTAATTAGAACAACAACAATTAGGGTAATTATCAAAATAACAACAATCACAGCTAGATGGGTTATCAAAGCCCAAACTCCCCTAACCAAGGCTATCAAAATAAAAATAGAGGATATAACCAGAGGCCAAATAACAACTGACAATGGAATACATGGCCAAATAACAATGGATTTTCTCATAATTATCAATTTAATGAGGATAGGTGACATACAAAAAATGTGGCTAACCTTAATTTTATGACTAACTAGTGCAAATTGCATGATACTGCAGCCCATTCTGAGGTAAATTTCCCTGAAATGGAGAAATTTGTGAAGATGGCATAGGAAGATGCCCAAAATTTCCAAGGGAATTCAAACATAGGAGGTGAGTCAGTGGACATAGCTATGGATTATGACCTCTTTGAAGAAGAACCTTCATTCCCAATGCAGAATGAGAATGAACTCAGGGAAGATTTGTACAATGCCCAAGCTTTCCAAAAAAAAGGGGGACACTTTTTAAGAAATTAGAATAAGGGTCCATTCACTACATCATCACCACCTAATCACATGGTTCCTCCCAATCAAAGTGTTGATAATAACCCTCCACCAAAAGGTCCACCTGACTTCCATAACAAAGGTAATTCATCTAGTTTTTTCAAATGTAATGCAAGTTATAATACAGAACTTGATATTGTTTTTGAGATGTAGAAACAAAAAACCTCCTTATCATACTTTGACATCTTGAAGTGGTGCCCTACTCAATGAGAGATAGTGTTGAGAGCTTTGGAAGAAGCTGATAAATCAAAAAAGAAAACCAAGGTGGCACCCACTGCATACATGAACACAACTTTATACAAAAGCAAGGTAGGTACCCCACCATTTCTTTTGAGTTTGAGAATCTATGGGAAGAATCTACATAATTGCCTACTAGATTCAGTGGCTTCCAGAAATGTTATGTCATTTTCTATATGCGAGAAATTGGGATTGAACCCCGTCCAAACAAACAAGAAGGTCATCCTACTTGATAAAACATAGGTTAGTGTAGTTGGAGAATTGAGAAATATACATGTGCAACTAGGGTCTGACCCTAGGATTTTAACCAATATAGATATTCTAGTAGTAGACATTCTCGAGACTTATGTTATGCTATTGAGCAGAGATTTGATGAAAAGTATAGGGGGATATCTCTCCCTTGACTTTTCACATATGTGGTTACCATGGAGGGGAGTGCCTACACATATTAGGATTGAAAGTGAAGCTCGCCTCAAACATATCATCACTGAGTATGATTGTACCAATGAGGTAGCTTATTTTTAAACTAAGATAGGGGTTTATAAAAGAGAGAAAATTTTAACCTTTTTAGTTCTTGATTCTAAAGATTTTTCAATACAAAAGTTCCCTAATCCCATGACTAATGAAAATCAATAGGAATTGATCATGAAGCTGCAACAAGATCAACTAGTCTTAGGGGAAGATATCGATTTGCAAATTCTTCTACTCCCTAATTGGTGCAGGATACACTACAAAAATCATTTGAAACTAATCTTCCAACCCTGCATTAGTATTTTAAATCATGTTTCCCAAACTAAGGAAACTAGCCTAAGTCACCTTGAGACCATTTCAGATCACTTCTCATTCAAAGCCAAAAATGCAATAATGTTAACCAGGGATAATATACCTTCAAAGGAAGTCCCTCCTCAAATTGAACTTATCCTAGTCACACTACCAGATCAACATAGTTACGATGAACAACCCCAAGGTTTGATTGATACCCTTGCACTCACAAGTATACCAAAACCCAAGGGATTAATCAAAGATACAAGTGAATGTTAGAAGGATGCCTACGAATTACATAATATATCTGAGTAGGAATTGGAAATTGCACCTGAGGAACCTATTGAACACCCCTTCCCAATATTTGATGCAAAAGATCAAGTGGCCTTACCTATGGCTCATCTTATCCAAATTACCACAAAAACCTCAAAGGGATTAATCCCAACTCATGGTTAGCTATGGACCCTCACGTTTGATGGATCCAAGTCCAAAACAAGTTGTGGTGTTAGGATTGAATTAACCAGCTCAAAAGGAAAAAAAATTCTTCTTACAGGTTGCAGTTTAGGTGCACAAACATCATAGAAGAATATGAAGCTTTAGCTTGGGGACTGATGTTTTCACATAAGAAGAAACTTATTGCTTTGATGGTTAAAGGAGATTCAAAAGTAGCTATCAAGAAAGTGCACAGCTAATACACGTCACAAAAAAAGGCTAGCAACTTATAGAAATCGGGTATGGAACCTAATTGAAGACTTTGATGCTTTTGAGATTAGTTTAATTCACAAAGAGGAGAATCAAATAGCTAATTCATTAGTTTTTTTTCCCAAGTATACTAGAGCCCATGCAAGGCTCCAAGCTTAAGAGATTCTCAGTAGAATTGATATCCACCCCGGTTGTTCCTAATAATGTCAGGAACTTTCAAGTTTTTGATGATGATCACATATCCTTGCTTTTCTAGCAAGCTCAGATGTTTTTGAAGGACAGATCATCGATGAGTCCAACAAGGATCAAAGAGACTGGAACCCTGAAGGCTGCGATAAAGAGGGGGTCCTCAATTTAAAAAGTAATAGCATTCCCAAGGGAATTGTGGCCTTGGAAAGAATTTTTGATTCAGACCCAAGGGCTTGAGAGAAGATATTAGCTAAAGATAAAGGAGGAAAATATGAAACTGTTAACCTAGTTGATTCTAGCCTAGAAAGAAATGTCTACATAGGGAAAGCTTGCCCTGAAGCAATTAGGAAAGATATACTGAGGGAAGTGAAGAAAGATGTTGCTACAATAGCCTAGGGATATAAAGATCTAAAAACATTTGATGCTTCTATGATAACTCATACTATTTCTTTGAAGCCTGAAGCTAGACCATTTCAGCAAAAATAATGTCATGTCAATGCCCTAATTGAACAATTGATCTTTAAGGAAGTTCAGAAATTGTTTTCTGCAAGAATAATCTTCATTGTACAACATTCAACATGGGTGGCTAACTTAGTTCCAGTCCGTAAGAAAAATGGAGAAATCAGGTTGTGTGTGGATTTTAGAAATTTGAATAGAGATTCAGAAAAAGACAACTACACACTCCCTTCTCTAGATGAAGTCATGCAAATTGTTAATGGATCTTAGATGATATCATTCCTGGATGGTTATTCTAGATACAATTGGGTGATTGTTAATTATGAAGATAGAATGAAGACAACCTTCACTACTAAGTGGGGAACATTTTCTTACAGAAGGATGCCATTTGGTCTGATAAATGCTAGAGCAACCTTTCAATGTGCCATGGACGTAGTGTTCAAAGATTTGATTAGTAAATGCATCATCATTTACATGGATGACCTGATAGTATTTTCTAAAGATCGACAAACCATGCTACAGATTTGGCTAAAGTCATTGAAAGATGTATTTGGTATGGTGTCTCCCTCAATCCTAAAAAGTGTGTATTTGGGGTTTCTGAAGGGAAACTTTTGGGACACATAATCTCATAAAGAGGAATATCAATCGATCCAGACCGAGTTGAGTCCATTCTGAAGATAACTAGGCTAGGAAGTAAGACAAAGATGAGACCTTTCTTTGGAAATATCAACTTAGTGAGAAATTTTCTCATAGGTTTTATAGAAATTGTTACGCCATTGAATGAAATGATGAAGAAAGATGCCAAAATAGAATGGAGTAATGAGGCAAAGGATGATTTTTCTCAAGTCAAATGGTCCATTTCGGAAGTGCTAGTCCTCACCAGCCCTGACTATTTGAAGCCATTTTATATTTATTCTTTTACTTCTGAACACTCGTGTGTAGCTGTCCTAACCCAATGAAGAAAGGAGGGAGATCAGAGGTCAATTTCCTTTATGAGTTTCCCATTTAAGAATGTTGAAGTTAAGTACCCACCTCTTGAAAATCAAGCTTCTACATTGGCTAGAGCTATCAAGAAATTTAGGAATTACATCCTACGAAGTTGGATTATTGTTGTAGTTCCTAATGCTACTGTCAAGTCTTTACTTATGCAGAGTGAGTTGGGAGAATGAAGAGGGAAATGGATGGCCGTTTTGCAGGAGTTTTATTTGGAGATTCACCCCATGAAACTTGTCTAAGGTTTGGGCCTATCTAAATCCATAGTAGATGTTGGTGAGGACATTATTTGTTAGCAATATACAATACAGTCTTTTTCCAATGACCCTTGGTATGCCAATATCATCTATTTCATGCTCAACAATTAGTGCCCAGAGGGAATGAATACAACTCAGAGGAGAGTGTTGAGAATGAAAAGCTCCCATTATATGCTCAAAGGAGGATTGCTATACAGGAAGAATTTTGAGGGAGTTTACCTATGATGCCTTGATTAGCAAGAGGCCAAACATGTATTGCTGAATTTCATGGGAAACATGGCATAAGTCATGGTTCTATAGATTTGTTAGCACATCAGATCTTCAGATCTGGTTATTATTGGCCATGTGTGTTCAAATATTCCCACCAACAATGTAATAACATGTCACATCTGTCAAATTTCTGCATCAAAAGAATGCCACTTAGCCATGCCATTGCAGCCTATTTATGAGGTAAGGCCATTTACCCAATGGGTGGCACTGGATTTTATTGGGGTAATTAACCCGAATTCTTCGATAGGACAAAAATTTATTTTGATTGCCATAGATTACTACATGAGATGGATAGAGGCTATACCTTGCAAGCATAGCACAATGGAGGTAGTAATCAAGTTCCTCACCAAATGCATCACAATTAGGTTTGGAATACCCTTCACATTGGTACATGACAATGGCTCTTCCTTTTCTTTTGTTGAGTTCATATCATGGGCTTATGATCACAAAATTGTTTTAAAGTATTCGTCAAACTATTACCCATAGGGAAATGGAGTTGTAGAATCAACTAATAAGAATCTCTTAGGGGCAATCAAAAAATTGTTAGAGAACAATCCTAGGGACTGACATACCCAGCTAAGATTTGCATTATGGGAAGATAGAACAAGGATCAAGGCTACTTTAAATACTTCACCATTTAAGCTAGTGTATGGCCAAGAGCCTATATTCCCTTTTCACTTGCAAATATCTATCCTTAAGTTTATGCAAAATTTTTACTCTAGTGATGATAGGAAAAAAGTAAGATTAGTTGGCTTGTTGAAATTAGAAGAGCAGAGAGATGCTACCTTGCAACAATTCTTTATACACCAGGCTATTGTCAAATGTTGGTTTGACAAAAGAGCCAAAATCAAGGCTTTCAGAATATCAGACCTTGTCCTGCTATGGGATAAAGCTAATGAAAAGAAGGGCAGTCACCAAAAATTTGATAAGCTCTAGTTAGGTCCATATCAAATTGTTGAGATCCTAGGAGAAAATGCTTTCCAACTGAGTAGTTTAATGGGAGAACCTCTTCCATTGCCTATCAATAGATAGTTTCTTAAATACTATTTTGAGTCATAAAGTTTGGTTTTTTTTGTTGTTGTTTTGCTTGTATAGTTTTGTTCTACTTGTAAATAGTCTTGTTATTTCTCTATTTGTTCTTTTTTTCTTTCTTTTCATTTCCTTTGTTGTTTCATATCAATTTTGTTAGTTTTTTGGGGTTTCTCTATATTTTCCATCTTAAAATGGTGGGTTGTTATCTAAAGTATACTTTGGTTATTAGGAGAGAAGCTAGTTTAGATATTTTTAAGTTTTTTGATTGGATGATTTTGTCCTAAATTCATTGTTTTATGCCCATTCTCAATAAGAGTTATGGAAAGTCTTGAAAACATGGTGCAAAGTAAGCAATCTTCATTAGCTACCTCTGAATTAGTCACAAATCATCAAGCATCTCCTTTTGTAGTGGTATATTTGTCCTAGGAAAATAGTGTTGTAATATTTGAATGAAAAATCCAATCCCCCAAATGTTGTTATGAGGTCCATGGTAGTTTTCAACCCAAAAAAAATGTTATACATCTGGCATATTGAAAAAAAAATGAATGAAATATCTAAAACTCCAAGAGAAAAGAAAAGAAAAGAGAACTATCTAAAAGAAAAGAAGACTCAATATGAATGGATGATTCTAGTATCTCTACCAGGGCTATGGACACCTGACCAGTAGTAGAGCAATGTTGTGATAAAACTAGAGGTATCTCCATTGGGGCTATAGATGCTTGATTGGCAGCAAAGCAATACCCAAGATATCATTGCACAATAGCTAAAATAAATCAACTCATTTAGTTCAAATCTTGCACATTGTTGTTCAAAAGATTAGGAATACTTTATAAAAGGGTGATGCACCATCAAGCACACATAGATTCAGGGGTAGCCAGTGTTGATTTGCATTTGAGATTCTAGCTCAACCTTGGTTGTTAAAACTGACACAACTAGAGTTGTGATGTTCATAAACCAAGAGTTCTAGGTAGCTGAATCCTTCAGTTTCTTCAAAATAGTTAAACCATTTTCTGACTTGAGTCACCATTTGTTATGCCTTGGATAGCTCCCCCATTTTATCTTGGAACAAAATGGGTCCCCCTTTTTTCTTTTGTTTTCATAGTCTTTGGTTGTTTTCTTGGGTCTTAAGAGTTCTTTTGTTTTCCTCCTAAGTCTGTCTTTTGTTCTATCTGATTTGGTTCTGCCTCAGCCAAAGTTGGGTTTCTTTTTGAAATGATAAAAAATATTGTATTTTCTATGACTTTGAGGACTAATGGAGACATTTTTTTGCAAGATTAAATAATACATCTCATGATATTTCACAAAGAAGTCTATTGGAAAGCATGCCTCAATCAGATTTGGCATAAAACTATTCAAAGAATAAAGTCACTAAGACTAGCTGAGTGTCTTGCCGACTGGCTATTGTCTTATGTTCATTTAAAATCCTTAGGTCGTTGAGACATTTTGGTCACTATGAAGTGTTCTACCTCTGGTTGATAGATGGAAGTCTCCCTGAAATGGTTTGAGCTTGCCGAAAGAGTTTGAGCTCAGTGCAAGGTCTCACCAACTGGTGGGAGTCTTGCCAACTGGTGGGAGTCTCACCAACTATTGTTCACAAGTCTGACATTAGGGAAAGGGTGTGGTTTTGGGGTAAGGTCATTTCGATAGAGGGAAGTCTCGCCAAAGGATTCTCCCTTTGATGTAATCTCCTATCAACCAAGTGAAGTCTCGCTGAAAGGAGATGTCATTAGTGTGATGTCTGGCTGAAAGTGTGGGGTCTCACCAAAGGTTTGTGGCTTAGACATAGTGTCTCACCAATGAGGTGAGGTCTCAATGAAGTGGAATGGTCTTGGTATAATTTCTCGCTGACCAAACGATGTCTAGCCAAAGGAATTTGAGCTTGGGGAGAGGTCTTCTCGACTGATGTTTGTCTCGCCGATGATTTTTTTTTCTCTTTGGTGTGACTAAAGGGAACTTGCTATGACCTCTCACTGACCAAGTGGGGTCTCACCAAAATGGAATGGTTGCACTCAGTATGAAGTCTTTCCAACTAATGAGGTCTCGCTGACTGAGGAATGTAGTGGTATGACTCTTAAGGAATCACTATGATGTCTGGCTAATAGTGATAGTTTGGGTGACAATTTGGATATTGATATAACTTTTGTAGCTTGATATGAACTCTTACCAATAGTTGTATACTATGTGAATTGCTGCTATGGAGTATAATCGCATTAGGGAGACATGACTAGTGTCTCACCGACATGCGATTCTATTTGAATGACTTTTGACCGCTTGGAAATCTTACGTGGTGTCTGTTCAACCAATCAAAGGAAGTTGAAGGTGAACCATTGTTAGTTTGACTGATTGACTATTCTTGTGAAGAGGATCAACAAAGCATAAACAACATGGATCTACTCAGAGATCAAAGGTGATCAATCATCGTGGTGAACAATGGTGTCAAATCTAGCAAGAAGGTCAGATGTTTTTTCTCAAGGAGATCAACTTGCAAAAGGATCTAGGGCAAGAGGAAAGCCGAAAGGGAAGAAATTGTGAGTCTCAATGATAGCTATGATGTCTACTGGAAAATATAGATCAAAATTTATGATAATGGTGCAGAACATTCAAAGTGGTTTTGATGAAGGTTTCAAAGGTGGACATAGGGGCCAAAAATTAATGTGATGGTTGCAAAAGATCTGGAAGGCCATCCCTAGAGCGATCTTTCACCAACATGGACACAAGGGATGCACATTGAATGTAGCATTAACTTTATTCCAAAAGATCTGAGGGCTGACCCTTCAGAGGCTAATTTATTGTAAATCCTAAAAATAGGGGCTGACATTCTTTTTGGTACATTTTGTATATGGAAATTTAGAGACCTTTTTGATATAACAATAGGTCTAGGAAAGTAGAAAAAAAAGAAGAGAAAAGTAGCAAGGACAGAGAGATGAAGGGAGATAGATTTTGAACAATAGGAATTTTTTGAAAGTAGACAACTTAAGAGTAGAATAGAGTAGGAGTTAGACTCAAAAGTAGAAGGCAGTAATGTATCTTTCCAATTTTCTTAGTGTAGATGGAGATGATCTAAAGACATGAATTTTCCATACACTGGTGATTCTACCAGATTTGTAAATGTTGTTTATCTATTTCATTAACAATTGAAGTAGCCAGATTTAAATCTACTTCATATTATGTTCTAGAATGGTAGTTATCTTGGGTTAATTATTTTATTTGCAAAGCTTTCAAGGAATGATATTTTATCTTATGTTTTGTTTAAATGGTGATTTGCAATCTATAGTTGAGGTTAGCATTGTGAATGAATGAAACTGTGTGTTAATAACAAGTTAATTTTGTTCTACAATTTTTATTTTTATGTTCCTTGAAAGGTAGCAGGTTTGATTAAGTTGGATGAATTAACATTCTTTTCAATTCAGAAGCTTTGATCTATCTTTTTATATTTCATTAAAAACAACCAGTTAAAGTAGGCTTAAATATATGCTTGATCTTATAACAATCTAGAAGCTCAACACGAGCAAGTCCCTTGAAAATTGTAGTTCACATCAACCATTGAGTGAAATCAACAGAGTCAAGAATCGATTACTAAGGCCTTGGGAGTTAGATATCCATGCCTTATTCTTTCTCTTTTAGGAGAGCAGAATAGTAATAGTATGTTTACTATTGCTGTTTTCATCTGACCCACCAATAGGACTAATATGCCTAGACTGGAGTATGATTCCTATTCGACCAAAATTTTAATGTTTTCAACATTTCAAAGCTTCATTCAGTGTTCTTTAGGTTTTCATGTGCACACTTTTCATTTTCCAACTTTTCGTTTTGATTTACATGCATTTTAGGTCATTTAGTTAAAAATTTCATCATATTAGGGTTTAAGTATTACATCTTACATTTCATTAGTCTTTCCAAGCCATATCTTGGTGGTGAACCCCTCATTAGTTTACAATCAAACCCTAGGACAATCTTATTGCAATATCTCTTTCTCCTTCACATACTTGAGGTTGATATCTCTAGGATTTGTCCTTGAATGAGAGTGTTTTCATTTTTTTATTCTATCTCCCAAGTATAGAGCATATAAAATTCCACCTTTCATTTTGGTGAACCCGATGTGAATAAAATCATAATTCTAATTCAGAGTGCATCATCATCCTAGATCTCACTTGCATTAATTAATTGACATTCTAGGGTTTCTAATCTTGCATTAGTGAAAGTGCTTATAGGTTGAATTTTCACATCTTAAATAATGAAAAATCATATAAAATCTCCATTTTCACTTAGGTTTTAGCTCATACAAAATCAAAAGCATAGAAAACACTTAAAAATTCTTGAAAATTGTGAAAAACCCTAACTGGAACTCATACACCGCTCTAGGTGATTTATTCCTAGTCCAAATTTTAAAAAACTTTATACAACATTAAAAACCTCATTTCTATGCTTCCTAATCTTGTTCGTAACATATAGTATCAATCTAGAAAATTTCAATAACTTTTGTTTTATGTATCTAGGTCAAAGCATCCATGTACTGTAGTCATATTTTTTTAAAAAGTATTTCAAAAATTCATTTCAGTAGCAAAAATATTCATCTGTGGGACATTTGTTTACATTTTTGAATAATTGGATTAGATAGTTTACTTTTTCATATTAGCATGTTTCCTTTTAAGCGATATGGTTTTGATATGATTAAGAATGGATTGCATAAATACAACATCCCCTCTTATGAGTTCAATTTAGAGTAAAACAATGAGGTCGCTAAGAAACATGTTATTCATCCTTCTACTATCTTTCATAGTTAGGAGAACATCTTAGAGCAAGTGGATCAAACCCTTGACACAATCCTCAATATTACATTTCCCATTGGTGAGGATAGTATGATACAAGAAGATACAAGCATAGATAATCATGAAAGCCATAATTGTTCTTCTCCCAATACCTCTCCTACTAGTGGTGAAGGTATCTTGGTGAAAGAAGATATAATCAATGGGAATCATGAGAGTCTTTATTTTCTCTCTCCTCCTCCATCTTGGGAAGATATTACAACACAAGAAGATGAGATCATAGACACATTTCTAAACATCACCTGACCTAGTCTACATTCATCCCTTGCTTGTGAAAGCATTTTAGTGAAAGAAGATGATATCATGGAGAGCCATGAAAATAAAAAATTTACTTCTCTTAATATCCCTCCTTGAAGAGGATAGCTTAGTGTTAGAAGATGAACCTATTAATAGTCATGACAATCTTGTTCCTTCCTTCCCTAATGCTCTTGCCATTTGGAAAGATCTATTTGGTAAGAATGAAAATCATAGTTGTCCTTCTCTTGATGCCTCCCCTACTTGTGATGAAGCTACTTTATAAAATCTAACCATGGAATGTAATGAAAATCTTACAATATCTCTTACTAGGGTAGATAGTATGGCACAAGAGAGTGATACGTTAGAGAAAAAGGAAAATGAAATTGAAAATTCTCTTAATATCCCCACTATTAATAAACAAGAAAATCTAACCATTGATAACTCCATTGCTTGTGATGAATTCATTTTAGAAGAACCAAACTTTGAATGTCATGAACATCTAGCTTGTCATTCTCCTAAAAAATATCCTCCTAGGGAAGATATCATGGTGTAGGGAAATGATAACATTGAAAATAATGATATAGTTCCCTTAGATGAAGATGATGAAGTAACATTAGAATCTCCTTCGTTAAGGGAAGTTAATATTATTCAACCTCAACTCATCCTTTACCCACCTACGAATAATGTTTTGTAGTAGCTGAGTCATAATACCATTGCTCATAGATATAACACTAGAAACAATCTACAACCAAGACAAAAAACTTCAACATCCCTCCCATTGCCTAATCCTATATTACCAAGCCCTCCTCACTTGCCTCCACAAAATGGAAAGGAGTATGATCTTGTTGAACAACTAAAGAATACTCTTGCTAAGATATCCTTATGGGACCTTATTCAAGCCTCCTCTCATTATCACAACATGGTTGAAAGCACTTTACAACAAGTTCCTAACATAGAATCAAATCAATTAGCATTCCAAATTCAAGCTATAACTTCGAATAATGTAGACATTACTTTTCATCACCATGACTTGCCTCCTTTGGAAGTGAGAAAGAAAAATGATGCATTTATAATAATAGCTATCCATAATAGGTTGGGATTAAAAATAACCCTTGTTGATAATGGCTTTTCCCTTAACATGTGTAATGTAACCCTTTTGGATAAAATTGGAATGGATAAATAAAAAATTCAACCTGATTCTTTATCTATTGAGGGGTTTGACAATGTAGGAAAACAACCACTTGGAGTGATTACATTACCTATTACAATTGGAAAGGCCACATTACAAACCCTATTCCATGTTATGCCTCATGATCTATCATACAATATTATTTGAGGAAGACCATGGATTCATGGAATAAATGTGGTGCTTTCGACTCTTCATCATAAAATGAAATATATTTACAAAAAAATTTACCCACTCAAAGCTGACCCTGACACAAATAGCTGTTTGAACATTGAGAAAGGAAATGAAAATCCTTTGAAAACATTAACACCAGCTACATAAGTGGAACCCATGTAATAGAAGGACAAAAAAATATACATTGAGGAAATCAAGAGGCTATTAGATGATTGGGATTCCTTAGATTTTGAATTGACATTCATGGGAGAATACAATATCATAAAAAAGGATTCAAATAAGGGAAAAGAAAAAACAATAATGTCAACACAAAATTTAGAAGACCATTCACTTTAGAACAAAAGACAAAAAATTACACAATAAAATTTGATGAACTTGACTATGAACAACCATTGAATCCAAAAGAAATGAAAAAGCTTTGTGGAAGAGGTTATGAACTTATGAAACAACTCAGTTATAATGGAAAAGGATGTGGTGCTAACAAACAAGGTATTTGTGTTGCTATAGAGCCTCATATGCAAGAAAAGACTAGTAGTCTTGGTTATTGTCCTTCAAAGGAAACAAACAAGCCTTCACTTAATATCAACACTCTTACAAAATATTCTTCTAAGCTGATTTTAGTAGTAGTGCACCTTGAATTGATAGACATTAGTGGCCTTGATTGCTATCCTTTGAAAGAAACAAAGAAATATTTTCTTAATTTCAATGTCATCACACAAAACACCAATGATTTGAATTCCTTATATTTTACACCCTCGTGCAAAGGAGTGAACAAAATATCACAATCTAGAGATTCTTGTGTAATTATGACATCTTGTACTAAGCAAGAGATATCTTTGTCGCAAAATAATGAAACATCCTCTACTTTTGATCAAGAGATTATATTGATGAGACTCCTCCAAGATCATCTGATATCTCTCCCTCCCAGAACATTAAAGAAATTTTACTACAATAGTTCATTTAGCGCATATCATAGAGTTCATGGTTATTCTACTAATGAATGTAAGGCTTTGAGTAACAAAATTCAATATCTTAAGGACTATGGTACTCTTCCTCGGGTTGAGGTAACTAGTTCCTCTTTTCATTTTGGCTCATCCTTGTCCTGCACTAAGTGGGGGAAAGGGGTTAGGTAGTCTTGTCCTCCTATGTCACTTTTCATTGTCTCTTTTGGCTTGTTGACTACCTTTCATGTTTATATAAGAGCAAGCTTGGGATGTGGACAACACGCCTTAAGTTGTCTTGCATGTAATATACTACATTTTGGGGGAAACCCATTTTCTAGACGTAGCTTCATTTGGAAACATATGACTTGGAATAGGGCTTTCTGAGTAAGCTCCCATATCTTCTTCCACTTTAAAGAAATTTCTCACAACAATGGTGTTAGCAACCACTTTAAAGTGGGGGCATACATCAACACTCATGTTTCATTATGTGATTTTCCTTCTTGTGATGTGTCATTTTCTTGGTGGCATCATTGGATTTGATTTCCTTTGAAAGCATGATATTTCTTTGACTTTTCCTCTCTTGGAGACATTAGGTATGATGTTCCCTAAGAAGAGAACTTACATGAACTAAGAAAAATCCCTTTGAACATACCTTACACTTTTGGTTATATGGCCACCTTGCATAACACACTTTGCTTGCTTGTGGTTCCATCTTGTTTGTTCATGAGCCTCAAGCATATGAAGCTTTTCTTGCCTCATGAAGCTCAAACTTCATTATTATGTGGTTCTTGGTCAAATTTTTTTGAAGGTATAACTTTGGTATGGTTTGACGAGAAGCCAATCCAAGGAAATACTTTCCCTTAGCCACTTGCATGTGTTATGAGCACATATCGGCTGCATGTGTTTGTGTCTCACTCCCTTTGGATACTCACCCAATCGACAACCTAAAGTTTCATTTCCTTGGAGTGAGCATGCATTTTTGGACGAAAAACTTAGATCTGATCCACATCCTATTGGACAAATGGTCAAAGCTTGATCCACCTCATTTTTATTTTTCTTTGTTTTTATTTTTCTTTGTTTTAGTTATTGACATTACATGTTTGTGTATCTTGAAGTTACATATTATACACCTTGTGTGTGTCCTTTTTGTGCTTATTTCAAATTGATGTAGGATCTTAGATCCTAAGGGTTTGACTACTCTCTCAATCTCTATTATCCTAGACCATCTACATTGGTACGATTGAACCCCTCTTAAATGTCTACTTTAATGTGATTTTGAAGCAAGTTCATCCTCTCACTAAAGTGGGGGATCAATGTAGTGTCAAAAAATGTTGTCATGTACATTTTCACACTTAATTTGGGAATAATTAATGATAAATTGAACTTGATATCACCTTGATCTAGTGTTGTGATGTGTTTTACACATCAACATTAGGTTTTGTTCCTTTTAAAAACTAAACAAACCTAAATTTTCCTTAATTTAGTGTTGTAAAGTATATTTATTCAAACCTCCAAATTAAATTTAGGAGGCTTGTAAATTAAATGGACCTAATAGAGTGTTGTAATGTGTTGAACACTTTCACATTGGATTTGGGGCCCTTTTTAGCTGAATAGACCCAAATTTTCCTTAATTTAATGTTGTAAAATGTATTTATTTACACTTTCACATTGAGTTTTGATCCCTCTTGCATTTATGACCTTTATATCATCATTAATAGGCCTCTAAGACCGTATATTATGCATCCCAAGGTATATTTCAATCACAGTCTTGACAATATCAACATATAAACTTAATTTCTCATCTCTTTGACACTTTCTCTCCCCAAAAAGGACCCATACAACACCTTGGGAATATGAGTCCTATGCAGGTGAGACCCATATGCCACAGATGGTGTATGAGTCCCATTTGGCTCCTTTTTTGAGTTTTGAGTAGGAAATATGGGTTTTAAGTTTATATTTCATGGATGTCAGCCTGTGGGATCTAATGAACAAGATATCAGATGGATTTCCTATATAAATAAGGTCTCAAATTATTATTTCAATAATTATTCATGATATCAAGTCAAGTAATCAATAGTTAAGCATTCTAATACTTTATAAGATCATCTAGAGAGAATTCAAGATCATTTCTAAGACATTCAAGGGAAGAATTCTTCATCAATTGTTGCAGCATTTCAAGATCCATCATCATGCCAAGGATATCAAGCATCAAGCATGTTATTGAGCTAGTGTTTTGATGTTGCATTCAAGATCAAAGGTCAAGCATTATTCTATAGTTATCCCAAGATCTAGATCAACATCCTTCATGGTCATTTCATGTTAGATTGCAGATTTACAAGATACCATTCAAGGTATCATTTTTCATGTTTCATGTCCTATGTTTAATGTTTCATTTCCTTATTTTATTGTCTCATCATTTGGTTTAATTACCTCAAAGGGGTTTGACCAAGGAAAACCCCTATTTACTAACAAATCAACAAGTTTCTCTCTCAACATGTGTGATTGTAGATCTAAGTGTCTTGGAGCTTGAAGATCCCTTAGAGATTAGGTTACAAGCTTGGAGAAAAGAATAGAGATTGGAGTATAGATCTAAACTTTTAATTCCCAAAAAAATAGAACATGATTGATATGCTAGAAGTGGCGTATGAGTCCCACTACATGTTTTTTTCTATATTTTTGCAACTTCAGATACCCTTATTCTAGAAACTTGTTTTAGACAAGAACCTATTATATGGGATTGATATTCCTAGATAGGCATATGAGTCCTAGTGGGCATAAAAAATTAGTGTTTTCAACATTTCAGAGTTTCATTTAGTCTTCTTCAGGTTTCCAGGTGTACAAATTTCATCTTCCAACTTTATGTTTTGATTTGCATGCATTTTTAGGTCATTTAGTTAAATATTACATCATATTAGGGTTTAGCATTAAATATTGTGTTTTGTTAGTTTTTCCAAGCCCTACCTTCATGGTGAACCCCTCATTAGTTTACAATCAAACTCTAGAAAACCCTATTGCAAGATCTCTTTCTCCTTCACAAACTTGAGGTTGAGATCTCTAGGGTTTTTCCTTGAATGAGATTGTTTCAATTTTGTTATTCTATCTCCCAAGCATAGAGCATACAAAATTCCACCTTTCACCCTACTTGTAATATCTTTAGGGAAATTTTCATTTCCTCTCATTCTTGATCAAATTATGGAGTAGTGACAACTTGTCCTACCATGTGTAAGAGGTGTACCTTGGTATGTAGCATAGTGGATGTTTGTCATGCCCCCATTTACAAAATCATAACAAATATTATTTTCTCTCAGAGTTATTAGAGTGTGGGGATTGGAGCTATTATCTAACCCATGCCAAGGAACCATCTGAGTTTGGGGTTGGATCTCAACACTTTCCTAGGAAATAGTGGGAGTCAAAAAATAAGGACGAGGCCAAATGTGTGCCTAGGAACTAGTGGTGGTCAAGGATTGTGGGTACGACCCAACACATACCTAGTCAACAAAGATGGTGGGAAATTTTGTAAGAATTCTAAGGCCAACCTATAATATGTAGAATTTGGATTCAAATTGGGTCTTGGCCAATAAGTTAACATTTAGTTGGGTTATTTATAAATGTAGGAAAAAATTTAATTGTACTCACCATTGTTAGGAAAATGTGTCTCAACCTTGTAATTACATAAGGTACTATTGATAAGTAAGCACAGGGGAAAGCGAGAGGGGGGTTGGGGTACACATTGTAGTGAGGGCTCATGGGTAGCGTCCTTGAAAGCCAAATTTTACCTATATTGTATTATTGTTAATTTGCACTATTCATCATTAGGTCTCATATTTGATGCTAGATATTTTGTTGGCTTGAATTTCCCTAGAAGGCAGTGCTATTTTATGAGGGTGTTGTATTATAAATGAGTATTTTGAGAGTTTGATAGCAGTCATGTTTCCTCTAGATCTATTATTGGTGATACTCCTATGAGAAGCTTTCTCTACAAGTATATTGTAATCTTCATGATTTTTGAATAATATATTGGGTAGATTTTAGAGTGTGGGGTTTTCTCTTGAAATGGTTTTCCCCACATAAATCACTGTGTTGTGGTTTGCATGATATTTATGTTTATTTCTATTTTAAGTTTTTGTAATTGTTGAAAAAATCTTTAAATTTTGCATTATTCTCCTCTCAATATTAGTGTAGGGAGTTTTCCCACTACCTTAGATTCCTTACAAGTGGTATTAGAGCTTGATTACATTTGGTTTCAGTTTTGGATTGTTGGGTTTTTTTAACTAATCTAGATTTGTGTGGGAGCTTGTGCAAAAAATACTTTGTAATATTATTGCAAGAATTTTTAGATGGAAGTTCCATCATGGAGAATAGAGGTGAATAATTTTTTTGGAAATAATTTTGAAATGTAGAAGTTGAAGATGGAGGATATGTAGATAAATCAAGATTCATGGGATGCTATTGATATGAATGTTTCAAGTCCTATAGATTCTACTTTGGTTTCTCAATATGATGTTATGGACTACAAAGCCAAGGGTCTAATCAAATTGTTATTGGAAGAATCCCTTTTAATCAATTTCCATGAAGAGATTCTAGACAAAAACTATGGAAGAGACTTGGTGAGATGTATCAAGCCAAATATTTAGTGAACAAGATTTTCTTGAGGAAGAAATTATATTCCTTGAGAATGGAAGAGGATGGATGCATTATAGACCATCTGGAAGAATTCAATATGTTGGTGCCTCAATTGGAATTAGTTAGTGTAAAAATGGATGAGGAGGAGAAATATCAAATATTTCCTTTCTCTTTGCTTGATTTGTGGGATTCTCTTGTTATGGCTATTGGGAGTAATTTTGTTATCTTGAAGACTAAAGATATGTTGGGTTATTTTCTTTCTGAAGAGATGAGAAGGAAGGTATCCATGAATGTCAAGGAGTCTCTAAATGTTCATGGAAGAACTAAGGAAAAAGGAAAGAAGAATGAGAAGTGTGATAAATCCAAGTCTAGTGGGAGATCCAAAACTCTTGGAAAGTCCAAAGTTATTTGTTGGAATTGCAATAAGCTTAGAAAAATGTGTAAGGACTCTAAAGGAGAAAAGAAGAAGAAAAAGAAGAAATTTGATTTTGATTTTGAGTTCAAGAAGTGAGATGTTGATGCATTCATTACAACTCTGGGAACTCGTCTAGGTAATGATGCATGGTTAATTGACTTAGTTGCATCTTTCCTTATGACTTTTAATAGAGATTGTTTCTTGAATATTAAGAATTTGATGGAGGTAAGGTATACTTGGGTGATGATTCTTATTTATATATTTTTGTTCATGGTAAAGTTAGAATGAGGTTTCTTGATGGTAGAATAAAAGGATTAATGGTGTGTTGCATATCCCTGGGTTAGCACAAAATTTATTATCTATGAGAAAACTAATAGATGCAGGTTTGCAAGTAGTATTTTATAATGCAGGATGCAAGATGGTTAGAGGTGCTATGGTGATTACTAAAGGTATTATATGACACCTTGTATAAGATTGTTGAATGCATTATTGAGTGTAATAATACTTCTATACAAAGAAAGTATATGGAAAAGGTGAGGATTTCTTCTTAAATAGATGGTCATGGCTTTTAGGCACCAAAGGGTGCTCTTTCTTCTAAATCAAAGCTACCTATAGAGAAAAATATGTTATGGCACCAAAGACTTGGCCAAATTAGAGAAAAGGATTTAAGGACCTTAAAAAATAAAAACCTTGTTGAAGGGTTTTCTGATTGTAATTTTGTTTTTTTTATTTCTATGAGCATTGCATTTATGGAAAAAAAAACTACATTTAGTTTTACTTGAGTTCTCATAAATATTGTGGTGTATTAGATCATACTCATTATGATGTGTTTTCTCCTATAGATTATCCTTTAATTGGTATATCCACATATTAAGTTCTATTTATTGATGATTATAGTAGGACATGGGTGTATTTATAAAGAGTAAATTTGAAGTTTCAGTCAATTTAAAGAATTTAAAGCAATGGTTGAGTTGTAGACTAGAAAGAAAGTAAAATGTTTGAAGACTGATAATGGCAATGAATTTTTCTCTGACAATTTGATAGGTTCTGTAAATATTGTGGAGACAAAATACAACTCCATATTATTCACAAGAGAATGGAGTTGTTGAAACAATGAACAAGACCTTGATGGAGAAGGCTAGGAGTATGTTGAGTGATGTTGATCTAGAACAAATTTTTTGGGTTGAAGCTATTACCAATACTTGTTACTTGATTAACAAGTCTCCAACATCAACTCTTGTTGATATGACAGCTATAGAGACATGGTTGGGTCAAATCCTTCATTAAGACATCTTATAGTTTTTGGTTGTGAGGCATATGCACATGTGCAAAAGGAGAAGAGAACAAAGTTGGAGAACAAGGCTGTGAAATGTATCTTCATAGAATACAATTATGGTGTGAAAAGATCCAATCTTTGGGATCCTATTGCACAAAAATAATATATAGTAGGAGTGTTTTTCTTAGAGAAACTAAGCCAAGTTATGTTCAATTGCAACTAAAAAAAGTAAATAGGAATATGTGATTCAATTTCCTTCTACACTTGATAAATTTGAATCAAGGCCCATGGGTAGACAAGAAATTGAGGAGAGATCATCTAGCTCTTCATCTTTAGAAGAGGAGGAAGAACCTCCAACTCAACTTATTTGTAGGTCTGCAAGCCATAGATGACCATCGAAACTATATTAACCTAGTGATTGGAGATGTATTTTTTCTTTGAATACTAGAATGGATGAAACCAAATAAATAGAAGAGGCATTAGGTACGAATAATGCAGAATCTTGGAAGATTTCTATGGATAAAGAAATATAGTAGCTTTGAAAAAGAATGATACATGGGATCTTGTACCATTGCTTGAAGGAAGAAAACCTACTAGCTACAAATGAGTGTTTAAGAAAAAAATTGGTTCAGATGAAGGTATTGATAAGTATAAAGTAAGGTTGGTTACAAAAGGTTACTCTTAAGTTGAGGGTGTTAACTATAGTGAGATATTTTCTCCTATTGCAAAAGTGGCATCCATTATATTTTTTATTTGAATTGTTGTTGCTTATGTTTTAGTGGTTGAGAAAATAGATGCAAAAATTTCTTTCATTCATGGTAACTTGGAGGAGGATATTTATATGTGTAAACAAAGATTTTGGTACCCTAGTGGACACTTACCCTTCTAGGGTTTTTAACCTAAAAGGGAAGGAATAGGGTTAAAATCAAGTGTGTTTACACTCAAGACTAATGTAAATGAGATGTTATGTATCTAATTAGTATGTACTAATGCAATGATCTGAACAGAAAATGATTTAATGATTCTAAACCTAAGAAATGCAAATAGCTAGAAAACACACTATGATATGCAAAAACACCTAATGCAAGTAAATGATAAAATAACTAAACAAAATTGGAGAGGTGCACCTAGAATATGAAATTAGATGTGAAGAGATTATAGAATCCTAAAAAATTGATTGAAAATGCTAACTAGGATACTTACGCCAGGCTAGGTGACTTAGTCCTAGTTTTGAGGAAAACTATTTGGAAGATGAATCTACAAATAGGTATCCAGAAATGAAAAAAACACTTTTTAGGCTTAGTAGTGGGACTAAATCTCCAAGGGTGGTGACTTAGTCCACCTATAGATTTTGGGAATCTTAGGATAGGATTTTTTAGCTTCACGTTTCCACTTGCTTTTCTGATGTGGGTCTAGATCTGAATCTTCAAAAAAAGACCTGTAGAATATCTCCAGGCTTGAATTAGGGTTATGTTGACTTGAATAGCTTTGGTTGATTGAAGACAACTTTTTCCACTTTATCCTTTGACAAATCTACCTACAAAGTCTGCAAACACACATGCAAAGGGGGGAAAATGGTTGAAGGTTAGAGTATAGGGGCTCCCCTTGGTTAAACCCCACTTTGGTAATCAAACTCTATGAAATTAAATGAAATATGAAGAGAATGATAAAAAAATAACTTGTAAATGTCATAAACTTACCAAACCCTTAATGAAATCTAAAGATATGCAGTGAAGTGCTCTAATGGATGACTTGATTATGCTTAGAGTGCTTGAATACTTGAGAATGATTAAGTCAATTGATTAAGAGAATGTTTGAATGAATGAGTAAATTTTAGGAGATGTAAAATGAGGGGAAAAACCCTTATCTATACTTCATTTTACTAATTTTCCCAAAAATAGCACATCATGGACCAACCTCAAGGGTTAGAGGATGAAATCCTACTAGAATTTTGAAATTATTTTGAGTTTTATTCAAAAAAGGACTAAGTCGCCCCTATTGGTGACTTAGTCCCACTTAAGAAAATTAAATGGGTGTTGGAAATTATGGGGTATTAAATTTTGTCTAATGGGAATATCCTCAAAAACACACTTAAGGGGGGTCAAAAAAAGCATTAAAGGGTCACTTAAACATGAGAAAGGGTTAAATTAATGATGACAAGTCTAGAGAAGTGTGAAAATGGGTTTCAACAATTTACAACACTTTAAAATAATACTTGGTAAGTGATAAAAATGAATTATTATGATGAATTAGGATAAGAAGAGTCTAGAAAAGTGTAGAAATGTGTTACAACACTTTACAACACCTTTACAAGATATCCTAGAAGTCTTAATGATTGACAAGAGTCCAAGACCTAATGTCACATTATAACACTAAATATAGGAAAAATAAAGCCAAAATCCACTAGGAGAGCTTGAACATGAGAAAAAGTAGAAGGGTTACTTTTTTCGTGTCCACATTTAGCCCCCACTTTAGTAAGAGGATAAAATTGCTTCAAACTTGCACTAAAGTATTCAATCATGCAACCATATCATAGTTATTCCTCCTAAGAACTTTAATAAGTCACCACAAAGGACAATGTCATTTCATGCTTCATAAGACAAGCAAAGCTTCATATGCTTAGAACTCATGAACAAATGCAAAGGTACCATAGGCATGCAAGTTGTGTTATGCAAGGTGGCCATGTAAAATGCAAAATGTAAAAATGTTCAAATGAGTCTTGTTTAGATCATGTGAAGTCTATAACTTAGGGAACATTGTGTCTAATGTCTACAAGAGATGACCAATCATATAATAGAATATTCATAGCTTAGATGATGCAGTGCATCACATCAGGCCACTAAGAGGAATGTAATATGATAAGATAGATCACACTTATGAAGGACACTAAACCCAATGTCAACCACAAAGTGACAAACACATCATTTGAAGTAACAAGGTTGCACTAAGAACCAAGATAAAGGAAAATTCAAAATGAATAATGCCAATGTATGCCCTCACTTTAAAGGAATTGCTACACACTGTTCTGTGAGAAATTAATTTTAAGTAGAAAATGAAAAATGTAAAAAAAAAGGAAGACATGAGAGCCAAATCGAAAATCCCCCATGCCAAGTCATATGTTTTCAAGTAAGGCTGCATCATGTGCAAGGAAAAAGAAAAATAAAAGGAAAGAGGGTTTCCCCCAAAAATGAAAACACCAAACACATAAGGGATCTATGGATTTGGGGTCAGTATGTTCATTGCTATAATATTTTGTAAAGAGCTTAGAACTATTATCATTCCCTGAATACATATAATAGGAAGAATGACACAAAGAGAGCAAAAACAAAAGAAAAAGAAAGTCTATTTTGGGCCAACATGGGAGAGACATAGGGCATCTCAACACTTTGCATCATCCCAAAAAAGGAAAAAACAAAACAAAAGAAAAAAAGGAAAGGGGGCCTTTTGGGTCAACATGGAAGAGACATAGCACATCTCAATGCTTTGTGTCATCCCCAAAAGGAGAACACAAAAAAAAGGTGAAAAGGAGAAAAGTAATGTATGACATATAGAAGAATGAATGTACGAATAGAAGAAGTGGACATAGAGAGAGAGAAAATCAAATGCACATCATGGGGGAACACAATACACACATACAGAAAAGGAAAAACTAAATAAAAGAAAAATGTAAAAGGCTGGTAAGGAATATGTAAACCAACCATCTAATAGGTCATTCACCTGCCAATCATGTCCAGTGTATTGTGAGGATAGTTGACTATCCAATGGGGGAATTGCAAGTGCCAAATTAGGGGAAGTGCCAAGTTATTCACTTGGTATGAGAGATTTATCATTTAAGCTCATGGAAGAGGATAATAAAATTTTTAGATCAATATGCACTTCTTCATATAGTTTAGAGATCTCATCATCATCATCCAGGTTAATCACAATGGGAGGGAAAAGGGTAATTTCCAATGAAGGGTGTATTGGAAGTTGGGGCTATTGTATTTGATCATTTTGTTGTGATGGTTGTAACATACTATCTTGTGGTGGGTTAGGAGGATGATTAGGTATTATTTCTGTCTAAGGAGGAGGTTTATTTTCTTTGTTGTTTTTGGTTTAGATTTGACAAGCAATGAGGTGAAAATAACGCCTATGCTCCCTAACACCATAGTTTCTTTTGATTATATTTTGTAGTTGTGTGGATGGAAGAGCAGATTCATCCACCATAGGCTCCTTGTCTTCTTGAAGGGGAGGAACAAAAGGAACAAAAGGAGAAGGGTCAAGAACTTTCTATTTTACTTTATACACTTGTTTAAGTCATGGAGGCATGACATGGTTGCTTTTAGCATCTGTCAGTCAATTGGACAAAGAAAGTGAAGTGTTGTTTGTTGGTTGCAATGGAGGTTGTAATGTTTGTTTAGATTTAGATTCAGGTTGATGCATTGTCTCATTGAGGATAGGAATGTGAGGAGTGGACATGGACAAGTTATGAAGAGACAATTCAGCTATCTTTTTGGCTTTGAACTTTTGATAAGCAATGAAAAAGAAATCCTTGCAAGGGGTGATGGGTTCCATAAGTTCAGGCCAAAAGGCTTCCAAGGAAAAGTTACCTTTAGAGGACAATGGATTAAATCCGTTATGGTGTATGGTATATATCTCATTTTCAAGTGGAAACTTCAAACACTTATGAACAATGGAAGGAATAGCTTTCATTGAGCGAAGCCAAAGATGATCTAGCTGCAAACAAAATTGATTCAATTTTGGAATAATAGAAAATATCACATCTAATGTTTTCCATCCTATCTATAATGAGAGAATGATGGATCTAATTGTAGGGTACGTAAAACCATCATGTGTTATAATCCATGTGGTTGCTTTGTCATAATAATTTTGATAGAAATCATCTAACACTAAAAATTTAGATTCTGTGATCACATTCTCACCACAGGTGGGATCTATTAATATCCCATTGGTGGGCTTATCATAGATTTGGCTGGCTATGTAAAGAGGACCATTGGGAATTTTTTTAAGTACATCTTGAGGAGAAAAAGTAATATCAAGAGATTTAGCAGTTGGGCCCTTATGAGGGATAACGTCTATCATTCCCACCATTTCATCCATAGGATTTATATGGGTAACATTTGGACTATTATCATTTTGTTTAGCATTAGTATCAACATTCATCACATCAGTGTTTGAAGGTTCACTAGCTTTGACAAATGAAACATTTTGTTTATTCATTGGATTGGTAAATATTTACAAATTTTGATTAGGAGGGGCAATGGACTTATTTCCCTGATCATTGGCACCCATAATGGACAGACAACTAGAATCAATGAGGTCTTGTACTAAGTGTTTGAGATGTTTACATTGTTCAGTATCATGTCCATTTTGGTGATGAAAATGGCAATAAACATTGGGTTTAAAGGTGGGAGGTAAAGGCTTGGTTGGATCAAGTGGTTTAACAATAGGTAAAGCAATTGTAACTAAGGGTTAAATTTAGGTTAGATTAGATGTTATCAAATCAATAAAGATTATAAACCTAAAGAACTATGAAGTACAAAGGAAATTAAAAGTAAGAACGATTATACCTATTCCTTCGATCTTCCATGATTACCTCCATAGCACCTCCTAGCTCGTAGCACATGATTGATGCCCTCAAATTGAGTGTGTGAGCATTTTGACTATGACATTGTCCTATGCGAGTTTTGAAGGATTTAAAATAAAACTATACCTATGTGTATGACAATATGACTCTACAATGCCAAATAAATATTTAAGAATTTATGTGCAAGAATAACACAAGTAATGTGTGTAATCTAAAGATGAGAGAAAAATAGTATTTTATAGAAAATGCAATTTTGGTTGGATGGACGAGATCAACTTTTGACAAAGACCTAAAATCAGAGGACAAGATTTAATTTGATAATCCCTAATCAGGGTCAGGGAAAAATCCTTAAACAAGTGGTCAAGATGAAATTTGGGAGAATTGAATCGGTGGTGGAGAATAAATGACATAATTAATTGGTAAATAAAGATTTTCAAAAATCAAGAAGATAAAAACTGCCCGATTTGTGAGATTAAAAAAATCAAGAAGATAAGGGCTGAACCAAAGATTAGATTTGGAAACTCAAGAATCTACCTGATTATTTTATTTTTTGGAGGAAAATTACCATTGTGAATTAAATTAATTGAAAATATGGATTTTGTGAAATAATAAATAATCAATTTTTAGATTATTTACTAAAATGAACTGACAGTTAAGAATGTGAAATCATTAACTTATTTAAAATAAGAGAAATGTTAATTTTGACAATTAAATAATTAAAGATAATTATTTAATTTAGCAGATATGATTAATAATCAAATAAATTAATCATTTCATTTAATTATTAGAATTAGTGACATATTAAATAAATAAATGAAGTTCATTTATATAATAATCAAGAAGAATAAATGAATAAAGATAATTAAACCAATTTAGAAATTTATTTAACTAGAAGAAGACTTAGACAATTAATGACGTATTTAATAAATAAATAAAATTTATTTATTTAATAATCATGAAGAATAAAAGGACATGAATTAATTAAATAATTATGAATTATTTAATCAATAGTCGAATGTGGACCAATGAGATAATTAAATGTCATAATTATGCGAGGACAAAAGTGGTAAAAATAGAGCTTGTAGGCCTAGGTCATTTTTAATTGTCAACATTTTGCCGGGCTTTTTGTCATAATGTAGCATGTAACATTGTGACAAAGAAAATAAGTCCAAGCCATGCCCCAATGAAGGTATAAAGTATCAATGCCCCCTCGGGAAATTTTTTAAATTTTGGGCGAGTGGCAAAATTTTTTGGGAAGGGTCCTGATAAGTCAATTTAATGACCAGAAAAATGATGGCGCAGACGGTTTCATATTTTGACACATTTAAGGTAGCCAATAGGGTGGTCAAAGTTTGTCAAATGAGCCTCCAGTAATAACCTAGTTAACAAATGCTATTTTGAATTTATAAATTATAGGTTGAAAAAGGAGTAAAAGTCAATTCATTTTCACTATTCACATTGCAATTTCGAGAGCTTAGAGTGAAGCAGACTATAGCAAGGATGGTGATTCTAGTGATAGAGCATCATGATGAGATCATTTGAACATTTAGGTGGCCAGAGGGCTCAGAGCCAGTGGTATGTACCTATAACCCCCTTTGTAATTTTCTCACTTTATGTGTCAAAAATAAGGTTTAGGGGGGAACAAAAAATGTGTCACGACACATATGCGTGCACATAAGCCACATTTGAATTTGTGTTCGATGCATTCGTGTCGTGACACAAGTGCAAGGGTAATTTAAGACAAACCAAGGGTTTGCAACACATATGCCCAAAATTGCGATGCAATTTGCTTTTTTGAGCCACATTCGAAGGTTAGAATGCTGCATTTGTCATTTTATGATGCAATCGCCTGTTGGAATGCCACATTTGACTGAAGTGATACATGTGTCATATATTATGATGCAAGTGCTCTGATGTGACACAACTAAGCATCAAAATGACACAATCACCATGTTGTGATGCATTTGAAGTATGGAACGATGTAACCATTGTTTCATGAGACAAGTGCATTCAATGCGACACATTTGACTTTGTCTTTGACCATGGCTGGTTTTGATGCTCTTCAAATTTCAAATATTTTTTGATGATATTGACAATTGTCTTGAAAGTACTAATGCATTGCTTGGATTTGTGCAAAGACAGCTTGCCCCTATATACACGCGAGATAGTAGATCATCAACTTTTGGGTTTACTAATTAGCTAACTCCATGGGAGCGATGATAATTGATGTCACTAGGCTTGTTTTATGCTACCTATATACCTTTTATTTAGGCAAATAGGGGACTACTGATTGTGTTATGTGAGTGTTGGCATTCAGAGACATGTTCCTTTCACCTACTGATGGGTGAGGTGACTATTATCCTTAAGGATATTTACTACATTCTATGTGTGCTGATTCGAGGAGAGTCGATCATCTATGACCCTCGTGATGACCATTAGACCTTCATAGGGTACTATCAGGATGAGGGTGTAGGACTCACCATCTAGGGTTACAATATTTGTTGGGAGTTTATGGTGGAGCATTATACTCATTTTGATGCATTCTTGGTGACACTGATTGGTGGGATATTGATTCTTGACCGTCGTGGACATGGGTTCCCTATTGGCTAGGGAGACATCCTAGTTTGGATGAGATGGGACAGGACCTTGTATATCTAGAGTCCTTGTTTATTGGGCACACTCTACCACCAGCTACATGAGGTTGCTTATAGGCGGGCGAAGAGTATTTTATGTGGCACTACACTGATGATGATTTGGGCTTGGGAGCATATAGCGATATTCCATCTGCCCATTCAAAGACCACAACTAGCCAAGGGAATGCCTTATGCATATTACTATGCCAGTGTGCTTCAATAGACACTGATGGGGGAGATAGGTTGGTGGTGGCATCATATTGATACTATGTTGCAATTCATCTAGAGGTCCTACAGAGACTGCCAGTAGTTGGATAATGAGGTGGACCATCTCAGCCTTTGCTGACAACACTACTACTTGAATGGGAGGACAATGTAGAGCTAGTTGATCATAGAGATGTACCTTCCACAACATGTCATTAGATAGTTTAGAGAGAAACAGGGTGTAGCTGTAGGCACAGCTGAGTATGTGTGGTCTTCTAGAGAGGTAGCTTGGGGGCCAGCAATTCTCGTAGCTTTTTCCAAGTAGTAGATCAATGGGCTAGTAGCCTAATAGTGGGGATGGTGAGGTGGAGTTTTAGTTCTTGGTACCACCACTGATTATGACTTGTGGTAAGATGAACATCGACCAGTGCCACTGATAGATTTAGATGGGCCAATGCTTGTGGGCAAGAGGTTAGTTATTCCATGTGTGTCAAGAGTTAGGCGAGGAGGCAGATTTAGTGATAGAGGTAGAGCCCAAGGGAGGGATGGAGGTAGGGGGAGAGATGGAGGTTGTGGTGGAGGATGAGATGGGGGAAGGGATGGAGGTTAGGGTGGAGATGACGAAGATGATGGGGCTGATGGAGGAGATAGCTAGAGATAGAGGAGGGATGATCAAAGATAGGGTAGGAGGGTGCAACCACGTGTGGCTAGAGTGCCACTAGATGTTATCCCAGAGGTGGTTGAGGAGGGGGAGAGAGAGGAGGAGAGATAGGAGTAGCTGAGGTAGGAGGGAGAGGAGAAGTAGAGACAAGAGGAGGACCAACCAAGGCAGGAGGGAGAGGAGGGCCTGATGTGGATGTGGAAGAGCCTCAGGATGAGAGAGTTGATGGAGAGGATGTTGTAGAGGAGGAGGAGGATGATGAGGAGGATGATGCCATGGATGAGGCTGAGAGACTCTTGAGATGGAGGATGGTGGAGGGAGTAGAGGAGATACCATCTTCCTCGAAATTTCCCTTGGATACCATGGCAAACCAAAGGGTGGAAAATCTATAGAGGAGGTTGGATGAGAGCATGGCATAGGTAAGAGTACTACAGGTAGAGCTAGAGGTGGCTCGAGTAGAGTGAGATCAAGCTAAGATCTAGAGGCAAGAGTCAACACAATGGTGTGTGGACTTTGCAGTGTTATGCTCAGGACCTTTTGGGGACATTTCTCATGAGCTTTCGAAGGTGAGCACTAGATATGGCAGTACATAACTCTATATGAACAGGTAGTGCTAGTTGAGTAAAGAGATCCTACACTGTCACGCTCATAGACGAGGATAGGTAGTGGTCATAGATTAGGGAGTGGGAGCTACAGTAGGAACCATCCCAGTGTAGGAGGGTCCACCTCCTCAGGGCACACATCAGGGCATAGGTCCCACCACTCACATAGGCATGCCTCGAGTCATCATTCACGCCACAGTCATGGGTCTACCAGTTCAGGGAAAAGATTAGTACAGAGATAGCTACTAGTGATAGATCCTTCGGATTCTCAAAGTCAGGCCGTAGTGTCATCATAGGTATCTATTACTTTGGAGATGATGCCATCAGTGTCAGTTCCATTGGTTGCATAGACAAAGGCTACCACAGGTCAACTCATTATCTCAGCACCAGTCAAATCCTTAGCAGCCACACTCTTTGCCACAAGGGGATGATGAGAGCCTTTCTTATGGGCATGTTTGTTGCATATTTGTTTCCATGTTATGACACATTATGTATAGAATATTGAGCATGTGAGCTCCATTTTTGGGATATTCATTGACTTTATCCTATGACATTGTATATTTTTGAGATGATGCTATATGATGATGCAATTTTGATATGACCTACATGTGTGTTATGTGATGTCATTTAATTTATGCATTATGATATATTTGATGTGATAATTTATGTAGGATGTTGATTTATGATGTATCATGTATGTCCTATGATGCTTACTTATGATTATGATGCCATGATGATGCAATGCTTATTTATATGTTATGTTGATTTATGATGATGGCGATAATGATATGCATATTGTATTTATTCACATGGATGCCATGTTTATGAGAATGTTAATGCAATATGCAATGAAATGTATATGAATTAGTGTTATGCATGATGTTTGGATGGACCTAATGTATTGTTTATATGATCATGTATGCATTTATGTTTTTGTATGTCACAAGATATCATCATGAGATGGATGAGAGAAGATGACCAAAATGACAAGAGAAGATGCATGTTAGCTCCTAGACCAAATCCTTCAAAACTTTACTATAAGACTTTAATATTTATTGCTCTTAATCATCATTGGGTAGACTATTGCGATGGCCAAAAAACACCATGATATGACATATATCAAGGTGTACAAGGTCGTACCATCACATAAGACAAGTAGCCATAGAAAAGGATGATCATGACTCATATCAAGAGCACAATTTCCCCAGTCATTTTGTCATTACCAACCACAAGCAGAAAATGATAAGGACAATTCATGAAATGTCATTTCTTCTCTAAATCATGTTTCTAGGACATCCTTGAGAAACTAGTAGCATGATTTCCAAAATACAAAAAATAAAGCCATTATCATGATACGTCATTCTATTTCTAAATCCTGAAATCAGGACCTCCCTGCGAAACTAGTAGTCATGCATGTCAAAATTCAACACAAATGTCATGATATGTCACTGCTTCTCTAAATCTTGTTGTTGGGATCTCACTAAAATACTAGTAACATGATAATAAAAACCAAAAGATAAGATAAGACAACCATGATATGTCGTTGTTTATCTAAATATTATTGTCAAGATCGCGCTGAAAAACTAGTAACATGATGAAAGTCAAAAGGAAAGTGCCTAGTGTTTTCTATGTGTGTCTAGAAGACATCAGGTTTGATGATGTCGAGATGCTGGGTGTCATGATTTTGATGATGCCACGAGGGGATGATGAGAGCCTTTCTTATGGGCATGTTTGTTGCATATTTGTTTCCATGTTATGACACATTATGTATAGAATATTGAGCATGCGAGCTCCATTTTTGGGATATTCATTGACTTTATCCTATGACATTGTATATTTTTGAGATGATGCTATATGATGATGCAATTTTGATATGACCTACATGTGTGTTATGTGATGTCATTTAATTTATGTATTATGATATATGTGATGTGATAATTTATGTAGGATGTTGATTTATGATATATCATGTATGTCCTATGATGCTTACTTATGATTATGATGCCATGATGATGCAATGCTTATTTATATGTTATGTTGATTTATGATGATGGCAATAATGATATGCATATTGTATTTATTCACATGGATGCCATGTTTATGAGAATGTTAATGCAATATGCAACGGAATGTATATGAATTAGTGCTATGCATGATGTTTGGATGGACCTAATGTATTGTTTATATGATCATGTATGCATTTATGTTTTTGTATGTCACAAGATATCATCGTGAGATGGATGAGAGAAGATGACCAAAATGACAAGAGAAGATGCATGTTAGCTCCTAGACCAAATCCTTCAAAAATTTACTATAAGACTTTAATATTTATTGCTCTTAATCATCATTGGGTAGACTATTGCGATGGCCAAAAAACACCATGATATGACATATATCAAGGTGTACAAGGTCATACCATCACATAAGACATGTAGTCATAGAAAAGGATGATCATGACTCATATCAAGAGCACAATTTCCCCAGTCATTTTGTCATTACCAACCACAAGCAGAAAAAGATAAGGACAATTCATGAAATGTCATTTCTTCTCTAAATCATGTTTCTAGGACATCCTTGAGAAACTAATATCATGATTTCCAAAATACAAAAAATAAAGCCATTATCATGATACGTCATTCTATTTCTAAATCCTGAAATCAGGACCTCCCTGAGAAACTAGTAGTCATGCATGTCAAAATTCAACACAAATGTCATGATATGTCACTGCTTCTCTAAATCTTGTTGTTGGGATCTCACTGAAATACTAGTAACATGATAATAAAAACCAAAAGATAAGATAAGACAACCATGATATGTCATTGTTTATCTAAATCTTATTGTCAAGATCGCACTGAAAAACTAGTAACATGATGAAATTCAAAAGGAAAGTGCCTAGTGTTTTCTATGTGTGTCTAGAAGACATCAGGTTTGATGATGTCGAGATGCTGGGTGTCATGATTTTGATGATGCCAAGATGAAATTTTTTGAAGATTACCAAATTTAGGAAGGAAACATCCTGAATAATGTTGGTGTCAAGAGGATTGATCCCTAAATTTTAAAAGGGATCCCTCAAAATGCTAGATGATAGGGACGATGATGATGCCTAGCAAGGACACATCCTAAGGCATAAATGATAGGGTTTTTTCTTTAGGACACATCTAAAGAATGCTAGTGTCAAGAAAAGTGACCCTTAGGTGTCAAGAGGATCCCCCAAAATGTTGAATGATAGTGACGATGCCTAGGAATGACACATCCTAAGGCATGAATGATAAAGGTTATCTTTCAGAAGGACACATATGAAAGTGAACCAAGAGTTGATGGTTTGACAGGTTATGATCATTTGATTTGTTTTGACTTGTGTTGAACATATGCCAATTTGTTTGTCATGCTGATGTGATTGTCTTGTTTGAATAAATGATTTCCATACTTTGTTTTTTTAGGAGTTTTCCCATTTGGAAAATGATTTGTCTTGACTTGAATATTTTTGACATGTGTGCTAGTGTAATTTCATGAACCCTAATGGACTGACCTAGTGTGGCCTTGAGGGATCATCAATAGATGGCCTTGCCTACATCATACACTCAGAGACCTCGTAGTTCAACACGACCAATGACTTTGTCTTGATGACCAAATATTGAATCCCGATTTTATTTTGACAAACCTAAAAGGACTAACCTAATGTCTCAAGGACTCAAAAATGAGTCTTTCCTACATAACAAATGTGCAAAGACAACGTAGTTTGAACAAATGATGAAGACTAATGTATTTGATAGATGAGACAATTTGATGTTTTGTTGTGGTTTCTTCAGGACATTTTTCAATTTTTAGGTCTTTCTTCAGGACATTTTGTGATGTTTTTGTCTTTTTTTAGGAAATTTTCTAATATTTTTGTCTTTTTTCAGGACTTTTTCTAATGTTTTTGTCTCTTTTTTTTTTAGGATATTTTCTAATGTTTTGGTCTTTTTTTAGAACTTTTTAGCAATTGTTGAAACCATGTGTGATATCCACCATAGTTACATGATAAAAAATTTTCCCCCAGTCAGGTCTAAGACTTAGCCAATTTTAATGGATGTGAAAGGGATGTGTCTGGGGTGTTAGATGGATAGTATAGAGGACTTGATGTCAACATTTTATCAACCATTAAAGGAAGGGTATGATGTTATGGCAGATGTTGTGGTAGTGACATAAAATGTATTTCATCTTAGACCAAGGAAGACAAAGTAATAGTAGATGGCAGAGCAATGATTGATTACGCATGGCACCTATTTGCCAGGTTTTCACCATGGTACTTATCCAAAGTGCTTGTTTGCCAAGTTTTCACTATTGGACGAATTATTTTTCTTTACTATTTTTGTCATTTTTCTTATTTTTTTGGTGCTGCCAAGATGCCTATTTGCGAAGTTTTCATCAAGGCAACAATTTTTTTTACCATTTTTTTTCATATTTTATGATTTTTAGTTTGATCTCCTGATGCTATGCATAGAACTTTTGGAGATGTAAACTATTGATAGGCTCTATCAATTTTTTTTCATCTAGATTCGTCAGCTAATAAGATCTAGAACCAAAAGAAGATATGATGATGTAAGGACCGAAATAGTTTGGTTCAAACTTTCCCAACTTTTCTCTATCAGCCTGGTTCTTAGGGTTTTGCATGAGGACTAAATCACCAATGTCAAATTTCCTAACCATGACTTTCTTATTGTAACTACGACAAAGACGGTTCTAATATGTTTGTAGATGGTTCAAAGAATTTTTCCTTCTTTTCTCTAACATCTCTAGCTCATGCAAGTGTGACTGTCTATACTCCTCATCATCAGTCAGATCCTTTAGGGAGACTTGTAAAGAAGAAATTTCAACCTCAATGGGAAAGATGGCCTTAGCTCCAAAGAATAGGGTGAAAGGAGTTGCTCTTGTAGGAATACGAATGCTAGTGCAGTAAGCCCACAGAGCTTAGTTGAGTTGAATATGCTAGTCACAACCATCATCATTGATAGTCTTTTTTAGGATTTTAATGATGGTTTTATTTGATGCCTCAGCTTGACCATTTCCTTGTGGGTAATATAGAGATGAAAAATGGTGTTGGACATGAAATCACTCACATAACTCATGAATGTCTTGATTTTTAAATGGACGTCCATTGTAAGTGATAATGAATTGTGGAAGACCATATCGGAAAATGATTTAGTTAAGAATGAACTTGGATTATTTTTTGTTGGTTATGTATGTCAGTGGGATGGATTCGATCCACTTTGTAAAATACCCAGTGGCAGTGATAATGAATTTATGGCCATTGGACGAGGTAGGATGAATCTTTCCCACAAGATCAAGTCCCCATTGAGCGAAGAGCCAAGGAGAAGTGATCAGCCAAAGTTCCTACAGTGGAGCATGAATCAAATCACTGTGGATTTAGCATTGGAGACAAGTCTTGACATATTCTAGTGCATATTTTTCAATGGTTGGCCAGTAGTACCCAAGTCTCGTTATCTTCTTGGCTAGAGTAGGACCACTTGAATGAGACCTGCATATACCCTCATGTACTTCGCATAAGGTTGTACATGCTTTGTTAGTGTTGAGACATCTAAGGAGGATGTCATCAAAGCTACAATGGTAAAGGGTGTCACTAACGATGACATATCTTGTGGCTTTTTGGATGAAATACTTCCTCTAGTTATTGGACAAGTTAGGTGGAAGGATTTGAGACTTAAGGTATTCATAAATATCTTGGTACGAGGGAGATTCAGGACCAACAAGCTCGCAAACCATCTCCAATTCTAGAATGTCATAGGAAGGAACCAACAATTGTTCTATGAGGAATTCCAAATGAGGCATATTGATTGGAATGTCGAGAGAGCCTATTGCAGCCATTGCATTTGCTGCTTTGTTTTGTGCTCTTGGAACTTGTTCAAAAGTTACTATGTGGAAGTACATTTGAAAAATGTCAACATTCTTTCATAGGGAATCAAATTCTCATCTTTTGTGTCATAGTAATCATTAACTTGGTTGATGACTAACTGAGAATCCCCATAGACATGCAGTGTTCTGATTTTCCACTTTATTACCATTCTAAGTCTTGTAACCAGTGCCTCATATTTCACCACATTGTTTGTGCATGGAAAAGCTATGCAGAAAGACTTAGGAATGGAGTCTCCTTCAAGGGTGATGAATAGGATTCCTACCCTTAAGCCATGATTTGTGTGTGATCCATCATAGTAAAGCTGCCAGAGTGACTTAGGTTCTGTATGGAATATCAACTCATCTGGAAAATCTACCACTAACGGGTGGTCACTTTGTAAAGGTGCATCTGCTAGCTGGTCTGTTATGACTTGTCATTTGATTTCCTTTCTTTCTACATATTCAATATCATATACACTAAGAATCATGACCCATTTTTCTAGATGTCCTGTTAGTGCTTCTTGACTTAACAAATATTTGAGGGGGTTAATCTTTGCTACTAGTTGTGTCTAATGGCTTAACATATAATGTCTTAGCTTATGTGTTGCAAAGACCATGGTGAGGCAAGCCCATTCAATTGATGTGTAGTTTAGTTCATACCTGACCAATGTCCAAGTGATGTAATATATAGCTCTTTATTTTTCTTCTTGGTCGTTTTGTGCTAGTAATGCCCCTAGTGCTGAAGTAGTGGCAGAGATGTATAAAATCAAAGGATTTTCTTGAATGGGATGCATGAGGACTGGTGGTGACATTAAGTAGTCTTTCATTTTCTAAAAGGCTTCTTGGAATTTATCTATCTAGAAAAAGGGGATACCTTTGCATAGAAGATATTGGAATGGTTGGAATTTATCGACCAATTAGGATATGAAGTGTCGAATAGACTACAGTTGACCTTGTAGAGTCCTAAGTTCACTTATCGACCTCAATGCCTTGTCGAGACACTATGTATCCTAGTAGATTACCAAATGTGACACCAAGGACACATTTCTTAGGATTCAGTCTAACCATGTATTCTTCTAGTCTCTTGAAAATTGTGTCTAACACTTTTAGATCTTTTATTGTTGTTGATTTAGCCAAAAGTTTATCCACATAATCTTCCATTATTTTATGCATCATGTCATGAAATATTGTGGTCATTTCTCTCTGATATGTAGTGCCTACATTTTTAAGACCAAATGGCATGACATTCCAATAGTATGTACCCCAAGGGAAAGTAAATGTTGTTTTATGCTAGTCTTTTGGGGCAATGCGAATTTGATTATAGCCAAAGAAACCAGCCATGACGGATAGCATATCATATATCGCTGTGAGGTCAACTATGATAACAATATTCGGAAAAGGAAAGTCATCTTTTGGAAATACCTTGTTTAAGTCTCTAAAATTAGTGCAAAATCTGATCAGTCCATTTGGCTTCGTTACTAGTACAAGGTTAGATATCCATTCAGCATAATCAATAGACCATATGAATCCAGCTTCTAGAAGTTTCTTCAACTCGGCCTTGACCAATAGAGAAAACTAAGGATGCATTTTGCATAACTTTTATTTAATTGGTTTGGCATTAGGCAATAGTGGAAGATGGTGTAGAACTAGTTCTGGGTCTAATCCTAGGATGTCAGCATAGGACCATTCAAAATTCATTTTATGTTCTATAAAGAATTTGTAAACTTCTAGTCTCTATTCTTCAGTCAAGGATGCAACAAAGAGGACTATTTTAGGATCTTCCGCTATTGATATGTCATATTCTATGGTTTCTTATATAAGCATAGTTGATTTCTCCTGTGTTATAGGAAGAAATTCTAGTCTTCCATCTTTGGGTGCCTCAGAGAGGTTTTCACCCATAGATACATCGTTTGTTTTTACTTTTTTGTCATCAGAAGGTGCCTTTCGGTTTTCACCTAAAGACATTTCATTTTTCATTTTATTTTTATTTTTAATTTTATGACTGGAGGATGGATTAGTCTCACTAAAGTAGGCTGGACAATCTAGATCAATAGTGAATCCTACCTTGTGATCACCCTTGGGTATCCCCTCATGTAATCCCATAAACTCTGCAATTACCTCATCATTCTAAAAGGTGTCTAGAACTGGCGGGCCTTGTTGGTCCCAATTGATTAATTGAGGATAGACTAAGGAAATGCCATCATCAGCATTGGTGAGTTGAGGGGAGGATGTAAAAAGCATGTAAATAGACTCAGTGATATTGTAGATGAAAGTATCATCATCTAATTCCACATCAGAATCTATCCAATATTCCCCTTTGCTAGTCTCATATTCATTTTCAAAGTAAGGGGTAAAGGTCTTAGAGTCATGGTTTTCAGTGTCACCTGGTAATTTAGATGGGTTGCATTGAAGAGATTTAGATGGTGGGATTTGTATTTCATGGGGGATGGTAATGGGACTATGACTATTTGGAGCCTAATAGATTTTAAATGTTTACCAAAATTTTTGTTCAGAGGTTAGTTCCCCCATTTCAACAAACAAATCATCAAGGCAATAGTCACTTAAGGATTTTTGAGAGCCAAATTCCCACTCTTGGGAATTAGTTTTAGTGAAGGTTTCCTTAGTGGTCTTGACACTTTCTGAAGCATGCACTTGCTCACTTGAAATTCCACTAGTACATTAGTCGCCATTGTTGGGCAATCCATACCCTAATCCTAGATACTTTGGTATTTTGAAAGGTTTTATGGGCTCTCTTCACCTAGTTTTATTTCTTCCTAGGCCACTAGTTCCATTGTATCCCTTAGCTTTCATTATGTCATATCCCTTGCCATATTTCTTAACTAGTTATGGGGGTAGGTCTGCCATTTCCTTATACATCCATCCTGTAATATTGGCAAAGTCCTCATTACTCATGTCTCTCCATTTGATGAAAACTATTTTTGGTGGAACTTTGAAAATTTCTTTGGGTTCCATTAGAAAACATGGCTGACCATAGACCTTTAGAGAATTGGGTATCATTGTGATGCTTTATGTTGTATGTAATTTGAACTCCCCACAGCTGAGGTCCTAGATCTTGAGAGTGGTCTCAACCTTAGGCTTTGTGGAAGATGGTGGTGTGGTGGAAGACGTGGATGGAGTGGACATGGGAGATGATGCAAGTGTGGAGAGGTCAATGTATTTTGAAGATGTGGTGCTAGAAGCCTCTCGATTGATGGGCACTCAATTTTTAGAAATACCCCTTAGGTTGGTACAATATTGAAAAGGGTCAGGGTCACCATATATAGTGATTTTTGTGCCGTCAAATGGAAATTTTAAGCATTGGTGATATGTGGATGGAACAACTTTTAAGGCATGAATCCATGGATGACTGAGCAAGATGTTGTAAGGTAACTCTAGATCTAGGACCTAGAAAATTGTATCCACAATGACTAGTCCCACTCTAATAGGAAGAGAAATGATGCCTCATGAAGAGCATTCTTTGTCATCATATGCCTTTATCACTATACTTTTTGTAGGGTCCCCACATGCATCCGAAAATCCTAGAGACTTAACCAATTTCAAGGAGGATATGTTCAATCTTGCTTCACCATCTATTAAAACTCTTCTGACCTTGTGCTTATGGATGAAAGTTTCAATGTGTAATGCATCGTTACAATTAGTATTGGGTGATGAGTAGTCTTGATCAGAAAAGGTGACATGGTGAGGTGTAGTGAGATATCCCACCATGGTCTCAAATTGGTTGACATCAATGTCCTTAGGGACTGATGACTCTTGTAGGTTTTTATCTAGTATAGCCTTATTCATGGGAGAGATGTGAAGAAACTCAAGTATAGAAATTTGCACGGGAGTTTTTCCAAGCTGGTCAATTAGGTTAAACTGACTCTTTGGTTGCCACTGCTTTGTGTCGAGGGGGGTTGTGACTGCTTAGAAGATGGAGTGGGTATGGTAATCTTAGGTTGCCTAGCAGGAGATAGGCCAGCTATGGTGACCTTGCCACTATAAGTAGTGGCATTGAATTATGGTGCTCGTTTGACTATAATGGTGTTGATGTATTCATCGTCAATGTATACATTGTTTATAATAGGTCCACCAGAATAGTCATACTTGGCGCGGGTGAAATTTGCTTGATTATTGTTTATCTTTGGAACTAACATGGAAGCATTATTAGAACCATGATCTTACAATGGGTCCTTATGAATGGTATGATTTGAATTAGAGGAAAATTGGGGTCCACCAACCTTGATGATATGATTATCTATAAGGTCTTGTACCAAGTTTTTCAGTTGTTGATAGGAAGAGGTTTTATGACCTTTTTCCTAATGATAATTGCAAAATGATTTATCATCCCACCATGCTAGTTTGAATTTTCCTAGGTGATATTTTTTTGGTTCTTGAATTGTTATGACACCATTGTGGAGGCATTTCTTGAGGACTTCTTCAATGGGCTCACCTAAGGGAGTCTATGTGCGACCCCTAGGGAATTGTCTCATTTGACGGTATTGTTCTTGATTATTTTGGTTGCTTTGGTTGTTTGGGAGGACATTGGTAGGGGGTGTTGATATTTTTGTTCATTTGTTTTGTGGTTGAACCCCTTTTAGAGCCAATATAGGACCCATAGTTTTGGCAACCTTGGCATCAACAACACCATCATTTGTAACATGTTTATTTTTTACCTAGTATTTATTTTTTTGAGTGGGAGGATTGACATTTGTGTTTCTAGGACTGTATCTTAGTTCTCTCTTTGTGATAAGGGCTTTCTCAATTTGGACACCTTTTTGGACTAAGTCCATGAAGGTTGTGCAACAATGCACTTGCAATGCATATTTTAAGGGTCCTAGAAGTGTTTGAATGAACATATCCACCTTTTGCTTTTTGGGTATGCCTATGTGGCAACGACTAGCTAGACTTCTCCATTTATGAAAGAATGGGATGAATGTTTCAACAACATCCTCTTGTGGGAGATTGCATAAGCTAGTAATAGAGGTGTCCATGTCAATGTTATATGCATAATTTTTTATGAATTTTTTAAAAGTTCATTCCATGTTTGGATATCCTTTTGAGTGGAGAACCATTCAAGGGAAGGACCTGCGAGACTTTTAGAAAAAAGTCTCATCAAGTATGTTTGTTCATAGGTGACATCCATATAGTTGGTTGCAAATTCGCTGACATGTTCATTGGGGTTTTTCTTTCCTCTATACTTGGTAAAATTAGGTGACACATATCCCAAAGGAAATGGTGGCATGTATAATTTCATGTTGAAGGGATATATGTTTAGATCATATGACACTTCTAATTTCTTGCTAGATATTTGTATGTTTTCAATGGTCTTCTCTAGACCCATTAGTTTTTCTTGTAAAGCATTGATTATCGGGTCATTTGTGATCCCATACATAGGATTGGTTGGTACACCATAGGTCCCCATTTGTCATGTGTGGATATTAGTGTATTGAGGAGGGAAAAAATCAGATTTAGAGTATGTGAAAAAAAACTAATTAAATCCTATCAAGCACAATATAGTACGAAACAACATGAAAATCACAATAAGAAGCATAAATGTAAACTGATCTCCATGCTAAACTCGATTTATCTCCATTTCTCTTCTCCACCTGCATGACAATGCTAGATTTTGAAGGGTTGAAAATGGATGAATGTTGGATGCTCATTCCTACAGCATAATGAATTGATGAAAAAAATCACAAATGGAGAGAATGATAGATAGAGATGGAAAACTAATTTTGACAGAGTTTGGATGCTAGATGAATCAACCCCCTAAATAGATTGTGAGAGGCTATATTTATAGAGCCATGATGTGGATGAAGATAAGATTTTTCAAGATTCGATAAGGATTTGATTTTTGACAAAAGAGGAAATACAACGAGATGAGATAAGATGTCAAAAAGATACAAATATTTCATTTTCTGTTTTAAAAGAAATAAATCTTGAAAAAGACAAGAAGGATAATTGATGAATTATCTAATTAAATAAATTAATTAGATACACATGAGTTCATATTTTGGAAAGAAAGCAAGAATATCCTTCTTAGATTTTATTAATTAAATAAATATTTGATTTATTTAATTAATGTTCACTTTATGATTTCATTAATTAAAGAATATAAATTATTTAATTAACATTAGAAGAATGAATAGAAATGATTTAATTAATTAAATAATATAAATTATTTAATTAACATTAGAGGAATGGATGGACTATGCATAGTAAGGGAATAAATGAAATTAGTCAAATAAATACAATTTATTTAACTAATTAGATGATGACATGGGTACCTAGGGAAAAACATGCTACAAGATGTCTAAATGATGTAATGTCAGGATAGGGTATCATAAGAGGACATTTTTAGGTGTCTACATTTTTCCCCTCTTTGAGATAATGTTCGAGATGATGAGATTTGCGTCGAGTAACATCATTTCAAAGAAGCTAAGGTATGAGTAAAAGAAAATGGATGGTGAAGGAAAGATAAGATAATGATGATGAGATGATGATATAAGAATAGAATGAGGATGGAATAACAATGTGGGGAAAAGGATGGGATGATGATGATATAAGAATAGGATGATGATCTAATGATGATGTCCCCTTGAGACGACAAGCTGGTTGGAAAAACATGGGTAGGCTCTCGAAATGAAAGGGATGGGTCAAGAACTAAAGATAAAGGAAGGGATAGAAAAAGTGAAGGGTGCATTATGCTACAATGAAAGTGAGGAACCATGATGTTTGATTTAGCACTAGATGTTATGCACCAAGGTATAAGGACCAAGGTGACGATGTGTCATGTGCCCCAGCATAATACAACCTTGTCTAGATACAAGATATGAATATTAGCTAGAATAAGTCAGATTTGATGCAAATGCAAGAAAAAAAATGATAACAAACATAAGCAATCGAGGAAGCATGTACAAATGATACAAAAAAAAACAAGGTATTTACCCTATCAAGCTGTAAACCAATGAGTAATTGATTGATTGCTTGATGATAATAGTGTTATCATTATGGGGAATGACATATCCCTAGATCAACAACAGGATGATTGATAATTGACTGATTGAATTTGATTGATTGGGTTTACAACAACATTAGGATCAAGACCAAAGGATGTGATTGAATAATTTGACAAGATTGATCAACTTGATTGGTATGGATTAAGGATTGACTTGCATTTAGATTCTTGCTTGGATTTTTGTTGGCTATTTGAATTTTTTGGAATTTTGAAATGTTTTGATTTTTTTGGATTTTTGAAATGTTTTGAGGTGTCAAAGGATGAAAATTTGAGTAGACTTTGTGCTAGATACTAATGACAAGGGGAAAGCCAAGTACAGGTGTAAGGGTGGGTGATGGGATAGTAGATAAAAGGTTCATTATAAGAGATCAAGGATGTGATCTCCAAAGACTCTCTCGCATAGGAATAACATGCCCCATTCTAGGTACAAGACTTAGGATTTTTCTAGACAAAACTTATGACAACAGGATAATGACATGATTGATTTAGATAGGATGAGGTATGCCAAGAGATACCCAAACATGTTTCAACCTTTAAACCTATATCTTCACCAAGATCAAAAGAATAAGGGTGGATGAATGGAATCAATATCATAGGTATGTATGAATGGACTCAATATGATGGCTAAAGATCGTAGGTAGGATGGAAATGGATGAAAATGATAGGTGGATAGATAAGAATTATGCAAAGTGTAAGTGACATAGAAGATCAATCTATTATTTGCTAGGTTTTCATCATGGTACTTATCCAAGGTACCTATTTTCCAGGTTTTCATCATTGGACAAAGGGATTTCTCTTTACTTATTTTTTTTTCTTTTTTTTTTTTTGACCTTTTGACTTTTGGATAGGAGGGACTCAAGTGTCTAGTTGCATGAAAGGTGATAGTCCCACTAGGGATGGATGTCATTGCATGGACCATGTCAAATGTCATTAGGCTCATAGATGTTGATAAGGGATGACATGAAAGGGAGATGGAGTAGGTAGATGATGGATTATGATGTATTATGGAGGAAAATAATGGATTATGATGCAGATTATGTAGGGAAGATGATAGGGATTATATGGGACTTATGAAAAAGATGAATGAGGAGGCTTAGCCAAAAGCATGGACCATAGGAAGATGGTGGGGGAAATATGTAGGATAATGGGTGGAGGGCGAGGAGATGGAGGTATGTGGTTTTTTTGTGAAATGGAAGGGAACCATGACCAATGGTTGTACACACTATGATAAACGTTGAAGCTTTTGATGTGGATGGGGTGTAGGAAGTAATGAAGATGTTTTCTTAGGAGATGGTGGATGAAATGTTTTAGGCACCCACATAGACTTAGTATTTTTATGACTTTTGTTTTTCTTGTGGGTTTTAGGAATTTGAGATTTTTGAATGGAATGTGCATTTTGGATGGAAGGGGATGGCTAGGATTTTTGTGATGTGGATTCCTTGTTTGACTTGATTTATTTTGTCTTAGGTACCCAAACCATTTTGTTTCTATACTTTTATTTTGGAGGTATGGGCTTATATAGCTTTTTATATGTATTTTTCTTTGACTTTTTGCAATTGTATGCTAAGGCATTAGGACTATTATAATTTTTGACTTTATGTGTAGAGGCATCTAAATTTTTATTTTGGAATCCCTTGGGTTTGATGTAATGAGTGGAAGCTTTATGTTTAGACAATTTGTGCAGTCATGATTAATATGTTTAGATGATTTATGGATAAATGGATAAGATGATTGAATGGTAGGGATATTAGGTGTTGGGAGTAATGGTGGTAAAGTGGAAGGAAGAATATTAGGAGTTGGAAGCAATGGTGGTAGAGTGGATGGAGGGAAGTGTATGGTCACATGATTTTGGCATTTGTAGGATGATGGAGGAGGGATGGCAATTTATGTTTTAGGTGTATGATAGGCTTCATGATAGAAAGTTGAATTAGGAGGCATGGAGGAAGTACCAACATCTTGAGATTGGTGTCCTTTGGGTGTATTTCCAAGGCCATAAGAGTGTGAAGGGATTTTGACATGGATGGGATCCAAAATATGTTGTTCATAAGGGTCTAAATCTTTACCTTGGTGGTTCATGTTCTCGAGTATGCAATGGACAATAGGACTAGGTGTAGGTGGAACACTAGACACGAGTTCCTTACTGGATGGAGAACATGGAGCAAGGGAAGATAATGGTTGTTGTTTTTCTAAGGAGGAACATTCATGAATGATAGTGGAAAGACCAATAGGATATGATGGAGGACTTGCAATGGGGTCAATGGTGGGTGACGGGGGATCATTAGCAGGGCTTAAATTTGATGGTCGACTTTGCCTATCAACAAATTTTTTAATCACAATTATCTATTCAAAGGTGCCCTTAAAACATTATGATATACCTTAATGTAATTAAAATTATATATAAATCAAATATATATATCATTATAATTCTATATAAATTTTGACAGTCTATCCAAAATCTCTCCTTTCATTTGATACAATCTTCTTAAAATTTTGATTGTATTTTACAACAAAAATCTCTAAATACGATCATACAACCATCAAATTTAAGCCTTGATCATTAGGATCTTGATTAGAATTGTGTTCACTTAGATCCAAGGTATTTATTTTACCTTCTATGTGTGCTTGGGAGGCATATGTCTCATCAAGGGAAGTGGATGTTGATGGATCATGGATAGGAATAGGTGGAGGTGAATTTGGAATATATTTATCATTGATGGGTATAGGATCAAGTTGCTCATGGATAGGCCCTTCATCATTATGGATATCATCTTGATCATAAAAATGATATAGATTATGGATAGGTTTGATGAAAATTATTTGATCTTGATTAGGACTAGGGCTTGATGTTTCCACATGCTTGGGAGTAGACTCTTGATATAACTCTTGGGTTTCTTGAATGGAAGTGGAAGGGGATTTCTCATGGAGAGACTTGACATGTTCTTGATGGTCAACGACATAGGAGCATGAATGAGGGTGACTTGGACTTATGAGGGGAGACTCTTGAATTGGCTCAATGGGTTGTGGATGACATGGTTGATTTGGAGGGTTTGGCATGATGTTTGAGGACTCTTTTGTATGTTCAAGTATGTGTTGAATGAAATGGAAACAATTGATTCCTTGTTTTTAACCCTTGGGTCACATCCTTTATAGGTGGATGGGTGGATTTAGGTAATGCCATTAATTTATTCTTTAAATATCTAAATGTAGATAATTGATTTGATGGAGGTGGTTGGACCCACAAAAGGATATAAAGTCATCGAAAATCCTAACCTAGGAATTAGACATTCCAATAGGTGACTAACATCTTCTTATGGCCATTCATTTACTTTGTCAAACTAGGGAACATATACTTGAAATGGAGCGGCACTGTATATGCACTAAGAACCAGTTACAGTCATACTTTACTAGAAATGAATGTTTGAAAGGAATTCTACCTATGCTACAAGAATGTAATGAAAAGTCTTCAAAAATTAAACAAAAACTTGAGAAAAATAGAAATCATGTCAACTACTACTACTATAGGACAAACTATGAACTGGCCTTATGATGTAGGAAAAAACACAGGGATGGATTCTCGATGCTACAGGAACAATATAAAGACTAAGTTTGCACTAAAATTTTAAAAATGAAATCTAACTTCTAATTAACAGGAAATAAACAACTAACTACAGATACTTACTAAGTGGGCCCTCTTAGCAAGCATCAACTAGCTTATACAAGTATTGAACTCAAAACTTCATCAGCTTTTATTCATAGCCTGAGAATTACTTACATAGACTATTCTACCTGTTAAAAAAAATAACAAAACACTACTCTTATTATAATATTGACTCTTACACATACTTTATGTTGTCCCCTCATGCAAGAGGAACACTTATTTATATTTTAAAAACAACTAACTACCTAACTTTAACAAATAAAGATGTGAACATGAATACATCTAGAAATCGAGGAACAAATTTCTCATGAAGGCATAACTGTTCAACACGACTCGAAGAGAATTTAGCATTCCACTCTTCTTAGATTAATGATCATTCAGATTTCTTCCCAATGACATAATCAAAGAGTTTTTGTTGGAACAATTTTTTCAACACCATGCTGGTAGTGGACTTACTGTAGGGCCAAGATCCACTGCGCTTGACTCATTCATGCTCCCTTCAACAACCTGTGATGTACAAGGCAACACAAGTGAAAAGAAAGCATGCATGGAAACAACATGATACATTCATTAATCACACATTAAATCTATTTCACTATCCAAAAACCACATGCATTATATCATTCATTTGAGAGGTCAACAAGGTAATTAATATAGACACGTGAAGATATTAAGATGTAGGAATATAGGAATGTGTGGCTACAATATTCTACCCAATTTTGAATAAAAAGTCTTTAATCAAAGAGTTCAAACAACCATAAGCAATAAAAGTAAGGGTATTAAAAATACATTATAACATTGATATTATGAGCATATTTTATGTTCATCATCTGCCCCCTACTTAGCCTAATGATGGTCCTCTAGCATTAAGCTTTTTGGTCATTTCCCTGAGATCAGTAGGTGTAGTATGGCCCTATAATGAAGTTTTGAACTTGTTGTAGTAACCTCTGAAGTTCTTCCATCTCTCGTATCTATGGCTTTATGTTTCCTTATTAACATCTATAGCTTGATAGGGGTACAGTGGCCATATCAAAACTAGGGGATGAAATGTCAATGGTAGCTGCAACTCAAATCTTTTCTATAAACCAAGCTGCATGTATTTCTCTATTCTTCCAAGGGCTACTTTAAAATTCATAGGGCTATGAGGCTCGGACCTGCTTAGACCAACAGTTATCTTTTCACATCTTGCCTCACTCCTAGAAGATGGAAGCTTCCAAAACAAATATGGTTGGCCTCTAAATTCATTATATACCTTCTTCCTAATACCAAATATCTTCATTCTTACAATATGATCATTAAATCCATATGCAACATGAAGGCAAGTTCTCAAAATTGTATGGAGGTGTGAACTTTCAGGTCGCAATGGTATTGGTTCATTTCTCTCAGCTTCTTCATAGGCTTCTAATTGTCTCCCATAATTAGTTTTGTTGGTCTCCCACAAGATTAGAGACCTCAAATGAATATCACCAATATAAAGAAGTGGATTCCACTATGTTTCAAAAGGAATTATTAAACCATGCAAATAAAATTCACATAAGGAATTTTTCAACCAATTAGGTGCTACTTGGTATGCAACATAGAATTCCTAAGCTATATGAATAACAGGATCAAAGTTTCTTGCAATTCTCATTAGTTGAACCTAGAGAAATTTTTCTTTAAGACACATGACATATACTCGTGGTGGTGGCCTACATCCCATGATCTTGCCAGTAACTTGCATCATTTCATCTATTTTCATTTTCATTTCTTGAATCTCTTTTTTTTTGTTTTTCAATTTCTCTCTTGAATTTCTTCTTCTCTTCCTCCCAAAGGGCTTGTTGAACTTCAGTTTTGGCCAAATGGCAAAAACTCAAGGTTTGGAATGTGATAGGCCTCCATATAGTCCTATGATGCTCTAAATACTCAATCAACAATGTTCTTTTATAGACGACCAATGCTTTACAAGTTCCAGGGGGTGATGGAGTCTCATTGGACATTGCAGATTGTCTAAGTTGTTCTTCTTGTTGCAGGATGGTTTCCTGTTGCTACACAGGAAGAGATTGTGCTTCCTCTGAAACTTTCCTAACCACTTCAGCCAAGTCATCAAGACTTGGCAGCCCCCTTTCATTATTATCTTGTTGTGCTTCTTCAACCTCCATAGCCACTGGACTTTGTTCAACATTCTCAGATACATTTTGAGAATCATTATGGTTGGATTCTTCTGATTCTCAGAAATTATTATAATTTCAGGTTGAGGATGAGTGGAGGTATCTTTATGCTGCTTCCTTGTTGAAGCTCTTTTTGGCAATGTTGCAGAAGATACTTTTGTGGCCTTCCTCTTTATAACCCACCTAAAGGATTCAAGCTCAGGAGGAGAGGATGATAGTGAAACTTCAATAGAAATAGGCATTGTTGTAGGAGAAACTGATATAGGGGAAGGTGCTGCAGGAGTAGAATGTTTTCTCTTTTGAACATGATGGTCGGATTCTGGGGTTTTTTCTACCCCAAATGACTCCCTGACCTTCATTTTCCCTTTTTCTTTTCTATTGGTAGACCTAGTCTGCACTTGGGTAGGGGGTACTAGTGTGGAGGCTTCAGGACTAGGTGTTGCAGGAGTAGATGATTATTTCTCGGCTCCCTTATAGATTATGCTCTTCTTTTCTTTGTCCTATGCTGAGTAGGGAGCACTCTAGGAGGCTCTGAAAGTTGCAGACCTTTTTGGGCAACAAATTCTTGCCAAGAAATGGGTGACACATCCCTTAGGAAACACTAAATCAAAAATTTAATAAGGGCATGATGGGAAATGGAATTGTTCCTACCCTTCTATGTTTCATGGGAATATTGTTGAAAAAGCTTTAATAGAAAATTTGGGACATTAACAGCTAAGTTGTGCCTCATATGACTTAATAATTTAAAATGGTAGGAATGCAAAAAGGAAAACCGTCCTTCACAGGTCAAATACATGATTATGAAATTGTCATACCCTAGGTATGGAGGAGGTAGTGATACCTGTTTGCACCCTTGCTTAGAAACCTCCAATGGTCCATCTGTTGGTATTGTAAACTTTTCCCTAGCAGAGACAACATCCCTTCCTAAAGGAAAATTTTATCCTACTGCTGGAAGCCTAGTTACTTCTGCAATCCTCTCCTCTATAATAGATACTATCAGGTCCCATACTATAGCTTGTCCTTCTAAAAGAGTTCTCAAGAAATCACCTACAACTTCCTCATAAAAAAAATCTATCCTTAGAAAATAATTCAACCATCTGCAGTTACTAAATGTCTGAACCGTTTGAGGATTATGCATCAAAGGTTCGTGAGATGCAGGCTCATGTCTTACCAATTGGTCACCCATATTCACAAACTATTCTAGCTGAGATTCCTAAAATTTGAATTTCTTCTAAAAATTTGAAAAAACTTCTTTTGAAAGACTTCTTTCTCTCAAACTTCTTTCTGCCCTATCGTCACTTTTCTTTGCTTTTCCAAGAATGACAAAAACTAATTGCATGAAATGATTATTAACAACTATTTAGATCAAGTAGTTAATTGTTGTTTAGGATGGAAACACTCAATTGTTTTTGGTAAGTACAAGAAAATAATGAAAAAGAAGATCTTGGTAGTTGTGACAATGGTGTAATAAAAAGTAAAACATGGATTTTCCCTGCCCCCTATTTAAAATGTGACATGTGTCCACACATGTGGGAAAGGATAGGTAAAGATCAGGCAATCATGACTGATAGGTGCATTGTAATTAATGAATAAATGAAATAAATAAATGCTGTGATAATAAAAGATATCGCGTACCTTGAAATAAATGCTCGTATAGGCTAGAAAAGATCATAGTTGTAGCAAGAACTAATGGCCAGAAGTTGAAATCATAAATGAGGGTGGTGCGGATGGATGGATGACATGGATGGGTGAGGTGGATGGGTGAGGTGGATGGGTGAGGTGGAAGAAAAGGAAATGAATGGTGGTGATGGATGACAAACGAAGAAAATTTCTTCCTTAAAAGGGAAACATTTATTATAAGCATGCATTATAGAATTAAAGTGAAGTTGTAGGAGAAAGGACAAAGCCTTTTGCTATAGGAAGATCAGTGGCTATATCTTGAACAAACTACTACATAAATTCTTCTTTAGAAGCTAGCTTATGATACAACCTAAGACAATTTACATTAACCAGTAGCTTGAAGTAGACAGGGTCGATTGTGACTAATTGAACTGAACCATTATCAAATATAGTATCTATTTCATAAGGACCAAGCCATCATGTGGTGAGTTTACCTTGATTTTCTTTATACCTAGAGTCATAAAGCAGTGCCCAATCACCATAAGAGAATTGCTTAGTTTGGATATGGTGGTCATGCCATTTTTCCATTGTTATTTTATGGTTTCTGTCTACTACAGGGCCGCTTTCCTTATTTCATCCAATCCATTTAGCTATAGGAGGCATTCCTTTTGGGCTTCTAAAATATCAATATTGAGTTGAAGAGTAGTCCTTAAGGTTTTATGCTCAAACTCTATTGGCAACATGGTAGTTTTTCCATAGAGTAACTAATAAGGAGTGAACCCTATAATCATTTTAGTTGTTTTCCTATAGGCCCAGACTACTTCAAGAAGGTAGCTACTCCAATCCTTCTTATGTAATTGTACTTTCTTAGTAAGGATTGCCTCAATTTTTCTATTGGTAACCTCTGCTTGACCATTGGCTTGAGGGTGATAGGGGCTAGACTTCCTATGCCTAATCTTGTAACCATTCATCAATGTAGTAATTAAATTGGATGTAATGTGAGCTCCTTGATTAGTAACAAGTTCCCTTGGGACTCCAAACCGAGTAAAAATCTACTCATACAGGAACTCAGCAACCTTATTGTCATGGGCGTGTGTCATTGCTTTTACTTCCACCCACTTGGTTACATAATTAGTACAAACAAAAATATATGATTTCCCATTGGATGGAGGATCAATAGGCCCAACAAATCCATGCCCCACTTTTCAAAGGGATTGACTACCACTTGAGGATACAGGGGCATTTATCAAAGCTTGTTGGTCTTCCCATGCATTGACATCTATCACATTTCTTGGTGTAGACTGTTGCATCTTTAGGTAGTATGGACCAATAGTATCCTATACTCAACACTTTCATAGATGTTCTATTGGCTGCAAAGTGCCCACTGCATGGCTCATCATGAAAGGCATGCAAAATGTCACAGGTCTCATCTTCCCTAACACATTTTCTCATTACTTGATGAGGTCATGTGTAAAATAAACAGTCTGCGATCTATGAAAAGTTAAAAATTTTCTCCACCAAAAATTGTCTTTCCTTTGGTGAGAAGTGGGTTGTAATCTTGTTGGCTGCTAGATAATTTGTAATATATGCATACCATGGAGTTTGAACAACAATAGAAAATAGATGTTCATCAAGAAAGTTGTCATCAATTACCTCAGGGGTGGCAGGTGTAGATGTTTGAAGTCTTGACAAGAAATCAACCACCACATTAGCCCAACCTAGCTTATCAATAACTATGATGTCAAATTCATGCAACAGTAGGAGTCATCTTGCTCATTTGCCAGATATGGCAGACTTATTAATGAGGTGCCTTGTTGCTGCATGATCTGTATGGAAAAATATTTGGTAATCGGTGACATAATGTCAAATTTTATTTAGGGCATAAACAATTGCTAGCAATTTTTTCTCTGTGATAGTATAGTTTAACTTAGGTCCTTGAAGGTTTTTGCTAATTAAATATATGGCAAACTCCATGGAATTCTTTTTCAGGCCTAGAACTACCCTTATGGCATAATCAAAAGCATATGTGTGTATATGAAAGGTCAGACTCCATTTTAGTCCTTGAAGAACAGGTGCCTGAGTAAGTAAGTTCTTAAGCTGGAGGAAAGATTTGTCACAGGCCTCAATCTAGCTAAATATAGAATCTTTAGTCAATAAGGCATATAATGGACTAGCTATTTTGCTGAAATATTTGATAAATCTTCTGTAATATCCAACATGTCCTAGGAAGCTTCTAACATCCTTTTGCTTCATAGGTTTTTGTAAATTTAGAATGACTTCTACTTTTGCAGGATCAACCTGAATTCCTGCCTAAGAGATATGATGGCCTAAAACAATTGCCTCTTTCATTATCATAAAACACTTTTCACTATTCAAGGACAAATTATGCTCCTTACATCTTTTCAACACTTTCTCCAGATTTTCTAATGCTTCTTCATAAGTAGCTCCATAAGTGGTGAAGTCATCCATGTAGATTTCCATAGAATCATGAGAAATATTAGCAAAAATACTAATCACTACCCTTTGGAATGTTGCAGGTGCATTACATAAGACAAAAGGTAAGACAGAATATGCAAAAGTGCCTCATGGACTGGTAAAAATTGTTTTATATTGATCCTTAGGGGAAATTCTAATTTGATTGTACCCAATCTAGCTATCCAAAAAAGAGAAATACCTTTTACCAAATAATGTGTCCAGCACTTGGTCAACAAATAGCAATGGAAAGTGATCCTTTTTAGTTTCTTTGTTCAGCTCCCTGTAGTCTATACAAACTCTCCATTTCCCACATTTTTTAGGAAAAATCACCAATGGGGATACCCATTGACTGTCGTAAATGGGGTAGATAAAATCAACATCAAGCAATTTTTGGAGCTAATTTTTAACTATTTCCCTGAGTGCTGAATTTATCCTTCTTTGAGTTTGACTAATAGGTGAACAATATTCCTTAATGTAGATCCTATGAGTACAAAGTTGAGGATCTAGTCCCTTCATATCCCCATAGGCCAATGCAAAAACTTTGTGTTGATCTTGTAGCATTGTGACTAGGGCAGTTTATCGAGATGGAGATAGCTTATTATTTATGTTTAGACAACAACCTAGAGACATTTCTACCTAATTGGTAAGATCATTCATGGAGGTTGCTTATAAAGGTGGTGTTTGTATGTCATGTTGAAGAAAATTGTGATAAACTATAGGAAATTTAAGTGTTGGTCTTTTAGGATTTATTTGCTGCAGGAAGCACTACTGAGGACAATTGTCTGAAATAGATGAACTAATCAAATCAGGGTTGGACTACAAAATTTGTAAAAGTAGGCCATCCTCTCTCTAATTCTGGGAAAATGGATCAGGTTGTAGCATCATTAGCTAAGCTAAGGAATTGACTTCTTTGGTTTCCTCTCCTAAATTTGGCCAAATTGGTTGAGATAAGTCTGGCTAAGGTTTGGAAGGTGGGTATAAAGCCAACTTCTTTCTGGAGTGACCATAAAAAATTGTCGTGGCTCCTAAATGACATCCTATAAGAGCATCAGTTGTGGCCAACCATGCTCTACCTAGGATGATAGGTTATCCTCCCAAAGTTTCCTTAGTGGACAATATGGTGAAATATGCTGGGTATTTCCAAGACTCAAGGATAACAATGACATCTTCTACCACTCCATCAGGTGTTACTGCAGAACTATTAGCAAGCTGCAGGATGGTAGGTGTAAACCAAATGGGTAGGATATTCAAAGACTCCATAGTATGCTTGGTCATTACATTGATGGTTGCACTGAGGTCAATCAGAACATTCTTTACTATCTGGCCATTAATATTTATTTTTACTACAGAACTCCTAGGGTCAGTATATTTTGGAAGAACTATCTTTCCTGACATAATGTCTGCTATCTATCCTAGAACATGGATAGTTTGGGGATCCTTTTTCTTTCTTCCTATTTTCTTTAAATAGGCCTCCTTAATGGATTTTCCATAAATTGGGATATCTTTAATGGCTTGAAAGAGAGGAATTTGAATGTGTACATTCTTTAGCTGATCTAGAATATCAAAAGTAGTCTCTTCCATAGACTTGGATGTAGTAATTTGCAATCTTTGAGGAAAAGGCAATTTAGCCTGATGCTGCAAGAGGCTCCTTAGAGGTAGTATCTGATATAGGTATATTTTCTACAGTATCAGGAGGTTGTTCAGTATTTTTTGGAATTTCTATAATTACACATAGTTGTGGAGTAGGGAGAGTAGTTCCAGATCTGACATGGATATCATGAATATTTAGGGAATAAGCTGGATACTGATTGGCTTCTGCATAATACATGAGCTAATACTACTTATTGTTAGAATTTGGCAATGGTTGAGTAGGTATAGGGGTTTGTTTTGGAGGGCTAGTATTCATTGTAGGTGCTACAGGAGGTGGCATAAGGGCCGAAGGTTGTGGCTACTGAGGCCGCAGGGATCTAGGGGATTGGTTCTACCATTGCTGAGGACCTCTCCATTAAGGATTTGGTTTCCAATTACCTTGGGGTGGATTCCATTGTCATTTTGGCTGCTTCCAACCTCCTTGAGGAAATTTCCATTGAGGACTCTGATAGTTAGGCTAGTGTGGTTGAGGAGTATTCCAAGGTGGTGATGGGCCATATGTAGGTTGCCACTAATTATTGTAATTAGAGTAAGGATTACCAAAATTCAAAGGGTCTTGAGGCACACCTTGCCTTTGAGCCCATGGTCATCTTTGTACAACAAAGAATACTTGGTCATCATCACCTTCCACCATCTTAAAATCAGTAGGTAATTGCTTAGCCTCTAGGTTATCCAGTATCTTGCATCTGCAGTCACATTTCTTTTGTCTACAATGTGGACAAAACTCAGCCAATATTTCTTCAGCTTCCTCATGTTTTTTTCAAGCTTGCATAGTATCCAACTATGTAGCTATGTTATTTATGGTATCCTTCTTGAAATCAGATAGCAAATTTGTGATCACCATCCATGAAACTCCATTAGTTGAAGATTTTCCCACTATGGCTTGATGACCTCTACCCTTCTTGACAATTGCTCAAGAGTAGTTGCGGCATATAGTTTTGATATCATCCTAAGACTCTTGGATTATGTCTCCTCCTGCCATCAAGTCCAGGGCATCTATACAAGTGTCATTGATTCTCCTTATAAAAAAGTAGCTTATGAGATTCCTCATTGAGAGTATGATCTGAATTATTTTTTAGGGAAAACAAGAATCTTGAGATATAGTCTTCTAGGGTTTCATCCTCCTTTTTTTGGATTCTAAATATATCATCACCCTTACTACCACTCTTACAATATTCCTTGTATTTATCAATAATTTTTTTTGCATAACTACCCAACTATCAACATCTCTTCCAAAACTCATAAACCATCTAGGAGCTCCCTCCTTTAAAGAAGCTGGAAACAACTTCAACTTGTGAGCCTCTAAAGTGTAATCATAGTTGTGACAAAGGATGTCAAACTCAAACAAGAAGGTGTTTGGTTCCTCTGTAACTAGTCCATAGAACTTGGGAAGTAATGAAGAAGGAATATTTTTAAGGTTATCATTATTTTGCTGAGCAATGATAGGGAATTCAAAAGCTGAAGGTTGATTAGGTGTATTACATGCCATATTTGCTTGATTGAGTATCAAAATAAATGGATTTTCTTCAGGTTCTTCATTAGATGGAGCAAATGGAAATTCAACAAATAGGTTTGCAGCAAATGGATTGATATCTTGGTCTCCTCCTTCCTCAAATATATTGTAAGATAGTTCAGAAGTGGTATCAATCAATGGAAGGTTAGGGAGAAATATTCCTAGAGCATCTCTTCTTCTATGCATACAATGGTATTAACCATATATTGAAGAAAATTTGGAAATGCTTGAATAAACACACTAAACTACTGCTAACAATGACTATAACAGGTTCTTAGTTTGACACCATCCCCACCAACGGTGCCAAAAATGGTTGGACAGACAAAAGTATATAAAGTCATGGAAAATCCTAACCTAGGAATTGGACATTCCAATAGGTGACTAACATCTTCTTATGGTCATTCATTTATTTTGTCAAACCAGGGAACATATACTTGAAATGAAGCGACACTGTATATACACTAAGAACTAGTTTTAGTCACGCTTTACTAGAAATAAATTCTTGAAAGGAATTCTACCTATGCTGCAAGAATGTAATGCAAAATCTTCATAACTTAAACAAAAACTTGAGAAAAACAAAAATCATGTCATACTACTATGGGACAAACTATGAACTAGCCTTATGTTGCAGGAACAAATACAGGGATGGATTCCTGATGTTGTAGGAACAATATAAGACTAAGTTTATGCTGAACTTTTAAAAATGAAATCTAACTTCTAATTAATAGGAAATAAACAACTAACTATAGATACTTACTAAGTGGCTCCTCTTACCAAGCGTCAACTAGCTTATACAAGTATTGAACTCAAAACTTCATCAACTTTTATTCATAGCCTGGGAATTACATACATAGATTATTCTACTTGTTAAGAAAAACTAACAAAACATTGCTCTTATTATAATACTGACTCTTACACACACTTTCTATTGTCCCCTCACGCAGGAGGAACACTTATTTATATTTGAAAAACAACTAACTACCTAACTTTAATAGAGAAAAATGTGGACATGAATACATCCAGAAATCGAGGAACAAATTTCTCATGAAGGCATAACTGTTCAACATAACTCAAAGAGAATTTTGCATTCCACTCTTCCTAGATTAATGATCATTCAAATTTCTTCCAAACGATCTGTTCAAAGAGTCTTCACTAGAACAACTTTCTCAACACCATGCTAGTAGTGGACTTACTACAGGGCCAAGATCCACTGTGCTTGACTCGTTCACCCTCCCTTCAACAACCTGCGATGTACAAGGAAACAAAAGCAAAAAGAAAGCATGCATGGAAAAAACATGATACATTCATTAATCACACATTAAATCTATTTCAAAATCCAAAAACCACATGCATTATATTAGTCATTCGGGAGGTCAACAGGGTAATTAATATAGACACATGAAGATATTAAGCTGCAGGAATATAGGAATGTGTGGCTATAGGATTCTACCCAATTTTGAATAAAAATTCTTTAATCAAAGAGTTCAAACAACCATAAGCAATAAAAGTAAGGGTATTAAAAATACATTATAACTTTCATATTATGAGCATATTTTAAGTTCATCAAGAGGATTAGATGATGATGGGGGTAATGAAGAGTTTAATTGGTTAGAAGGCAAAGATGCCAATGAATTAGGATTCAGACATGGTGGCTTATGGATAGGAATTTGATTGGATGGTGGTAAGGGTGCATGAACTAGATTGGTGTTCCCTTTGTCAAATGGAACATAAGAATTGAAAGGCTCTTGACTTTATTTCCAAGGTGGAGTTTGGTTCACATTTGCTTGTTGTGGGATGAATTGATGGGTTGATGTAGGATTGACATGGAAAGTGGTGGGATAAGGTGATATGGAATTATTTTAATAGGTGGATGGATTATATTGATATGGAATGGAGAGAGATGCCACATAAGAATGAGGTGGAATTGATTGTTGTTGAATGAATTGAGGATGATGTGCTTGTTGGGTTTCATGAGTGGTTATGAGATATTGGGCTTCCGCTATGAAATGTTGCATTTGAGGTGATTGGATTATTTGAAGTTTATGAATCATGTCATGGATTCCTTGAATTATTTTTTTGTTTAAGAGTTGTGGTGTTAGATAAAGTGATTGGATGAGGTCTTGGAATTGTGGTACTAAGTCTTCTAATGTTGTCATGGTCTAAAATGAAGTTGATTCGATTAAAGAAATGATGATGATTTGGATATGATGCAGAATGAGAAGATTGATTGTTTGGTTGATTGATTAGGATGAAATGGATAGGATGTGGCTAAGAAGCATGATTACTTGATGAAAGTGAGTGGATATGAATGTGTTGGAAGAAAGTGTAGAGTGACTTGTATTTATGTGTTTGGTGTTTAGCTTGATTTGGAAATGTTTAAATGAATGACCACACATGTACACACATAAATCACTCACGCAAGACACATCAACAAGCCCTATGAATAGTTAAGTGGGGTATGGACAATTAGGTCTCAAACTAGTCTACACAAGGTTGACTAAGGATGATTTGAAAGTAAAATCCTACCACACAGCTGGGAGAAATGGGTAACCCACCCTTCACCTTCACTTCCCAAAGGTATAAACTTCTTTGGGGCTTAGCCAAGAGTGACAAGATTTCAACTCCCAAACAAGTGTGTCTTTTGATTCACACTTTGATTGAGGTCATCCCTAGTGTTGATGAAATCCCCTAGTAGGCCTCCTAGGAAGGGTTCAACAAAAGAAAACCAAGTGAGGTGTTTGTGATCACACACGCACTTCATTCATACTCAAAGTGATTAATTTCCCTTTCAAAAAATTGAAATGTGTAAAAAAATTCAAGCACTTGTTCTTTTTAACCCCAAATCAAGATGTGTGATTAAAGACAAAAAAAATTTGAAGTCCAATTTCAAATATGTGATCAAACAATATTGATTTCATGACCCAAATTGAAATATGTGACAAACAAGATTAAGAGACTAAAAATGGAGTGTGTGCACCTGATTATTTTCACTTTCCAATTTGATGTGTGTGACTGATGCCAATGTTTTTTTTAGCTCCGTATGATTCACCGACAAGTCACCAAGACAAGAAAAAACACAAACTTGCAAGCCAAAAAAGACATGCAATCTGTTAAAAATCTAACTAAATTAAAAATTAGAAGTCTAAATTAAATTAAAAAGTTAAAGATATAAATTAAGTAAGAAATTAAAAATCCAACTAAATTGAAAAACTAAAATTAAAATCTAAGTTAAATTAGAAAATTTTAAAGCTAACCAAAAATAAATAAATAAAAAACTAAATTATAATCTTAATCTAATCTTAAAGACAAATCTAAATTAGAATTTTAAATGACAAAAATCTAAATTTAAATCTAGCAACTTTGAACCTAAATCTAATTATTAATTAATTTCAACTAACAAAATTAACTTATATTGATTAATCAAAAACAAAACTAAAAGAATATTGGCAAACAAATTTCATTAAGCATGTCATAAAAAAATAGATCTAAGATGAGACAGTCTAGATAGGATGAAAGTAAAAGTACAAGCACCAAAATAGATCTCCCACCAAGAATGCTGCCAATGATGCCAAAGTCTACAACAATTTACTCTCAAAACTTGACAAAACTAGGGTTAGAAAACATAAAATTTTAGAAGAAAAATCTGCAAAACATATGATTAAATCAAAAGGTGTCGGGTTCACCAAGTGTAGAGAGGAAAAAAAATCAGATTTAGAGTACGTGAAAAAAATCCTATCAAGCACAATAGAGTACAAAACAACATGAAAATCACAATAAGAAGCACAAATGCAATCTGATCTCCACACTAAACTTGATTTATCTCCATTTCTCTTCTCCACTTGCATGAGAATGCTCAATTTTGAAGGGTTGACAATGGAGGAAAGTTGGATACTCATTCCTACAGCATAATGACTTGATGACAAAAATGACAAATGGAGAGAATAATAGATAAATATGGAAAACTGATTTTGATAGAGTCTAGATGCTAGACAAATCAACCCTCTAAATAGATTGTGAGAGGTCATATTTATAAAGCCATGATGTGGAAAAAGATAAGATTTGACAAGATTCGATAAGGATCTGATTTTTGACAAAAGAGGAAATACAACAAGATAAGATAAGATGTCAAAAAGATAGAAATATTTCATTTCCTATTTTAAAGGAAATAAATCTTGAAAAAGACAAGGATAATTGATGAATTATCTAATTAAATAAATTAATTAGATACACATGAGTTCAGATTTTGGAAAGAAAGCGGGAATATCCTTTTTAGATTTTATTAATTAAATAAATATTTGATTTATTTAATTAATGTTAACTTTATGATTTAATTAATTAAATAATATAAATTATTATTATTATTATTTTTAGACTGCAGGAATCGGGTAGCACGACCCCCTATAAACTATAGTGCGCCTGGTAAAATTTTTAACGTGACCGGCGGCGCTGGCGCGACACGCCCTCTGGTACCACGGGACGGGAGAGACTAGAACTCGTGACCAGTAGAGCCGCAACAGAATTACTTAGCCAACCGAGCTAGGGCCCCCACCCATATAAATTATTTAATTAACATTATAAGAATGAATATTAATTAGAGGAATGGATGGATTATGCATAAGAAGGGAATAAATGAAATTATTCAAATAAATACGATTTATTTAACTAATTAGATGATGACATGGTTACCTTGGGAAAAACATGCTACAAGATGTCTAAATGATGTAATGTCAGGACAGGGTATCATAAGAGGACATTTTTAGGTGTCTACAACAATCATTTGTTGTTGTAGCAATTGATTCATTGTATTATACAAGGTATCAGGCAAAGGGGTGAACTGTCTCTTTGGGTCCCCATAGGTAAATGGTATGGTTGCTTTAGTGGCTGCCACTTGGTTATTAACAGGTGTCTGAGTTGGTTGTGGAGGTGAGGTATTGAACTATAAAACCATTTGTTTTATTTATTAAAGTTTTGTGAGTTTTTTTGTTGTGTTGTTAGGACTTCTCAACTCGGGTAGAAGTGGATTTTGCATCATGACTAGTAACCAAATTGTGATAGTCACAAAGGGTTGTGCATCAATTCATGAAAGAAGGTAATTTCATCATAGTCAATCTATCTTGAATGTTATTTTTTAGGATTTCAATAAACATCATTTGGAGATTCAAATCAGGAACCTTGATATCTATTTGAGTATACACTGACTAATAGCTTGAAATGAAATCAATAACTTTTTTTATCCACATTTTTTTTTACATCTCATCAAATCAGCCATTGTCTTTTTAGGAGTCATATGCACTTGAAAATGACTTATAAAGGCATCAAAAATTTCATTAAATGAATGGATGGAATGATTGTGTAAAGAGGAGAACCACTCTAAGGTAGTATCCTTTAAGTTCATGGGGAATAGTTTAGCTAATAGTTTATCATATGTGACAAAGTGATTGCATAAGGTTGTATAGGCATTGACATAATTAGTAGGGTCTCCTTTGCCTCCATACTTCTCAAACCAAGGAAGCTCAATTCCTTATGGCATCAGGGTTCTTAATATTTCTAAATATAATGAACTACCATGGAAATAGTAGGTGGGGGGGTGCATTTTGGCTTTGGTTTATGGTAGAAATTTGTTGTTGCATGGAATAAACAGTGTGAAAGAGTTGTGTTATGAGGGGATTGGTATAAGTGGTATGAGGTGGAAGAGAGAAGGGTAATGGAGTGAATGTAGTGGTAGGACAAGTGAAGGGAGCACTGAGAGGGGTAAAGGTGGTGGAGGATGGAATATTTGATGCCACGAAAGAACTAGGAACACTACTTGGAATAGTGAAGGAAGGAGTCACATGACTAACATGTTACATGGTTGTTGTAACTTGAGGAGTGGTATAGGTGGGTATGGATGCAATGGTTGAAGGACGAGGAATGTGGGATCCTCATTGACTAACCATGGTGTTTGTTGGTGGAGATGTGCTAGGGGCATGTTGTTGATATATCTCAACAATTCTTTTCATAACATTTAATCCCACATCACTTTCAAGCAATCGATGGATGTTTTCTATAGTAGGAATAGTAGTGGTTAAAATGTTTTCAAGAAACAAGTTATGTTGAAGGTGTGCTAATTCCTCATGAATTTTTGCTACTTTGTCTTGCAGAATGGAACTAGTTTGTGTGTCAACATGCATGTTATTGGAAGGAAAAGGGGTACTAGTGGTACTTTCCATGCCTAATGCACCATTGTCAATACCAGGATTAGGAGCTCTTGAGATCCCAAGGTCCACAACAAAAGTGCTATCACATGAAGCCATGAGTCTAGAACTTCGTCTTACTAAAGTATTATCAACAGGGCACCAAACACTCATACAAGTACCAAAAAAGATGGGGTGTATGCAAATGAAAACTAGGAACAATAAAATGAAAATAATAGTAATTCTGTAAACTAAAAGAGGAAGATAGTAACAAAAATAGAAATGCAAGAAATTCCTAGAAAATGCTAGAAAATATAGTGTAAAATGTGCAAAATGACTAAGTCACCTAGTGTGGCAATTTAGTCCCAGTGATGATTTTTTGATATTTTTCAAAAAAATTGAATGTAATTTGATGTCTTTCAAATGCATATATGCAACTATAGTATGAAAATGCAAATTTTTTGTTGTTTTCAATGTTAAAATGATGCAAAAATGCAAGCTATTTGAGCTTTTCACTAATGCAATTTGTAAAACCCTAGGATGCAATTTAAACAATGCAATAACTAATGTAATACAAATGAAAATAAAACCTAGGATGCACTTCAAAATCAAAAGGAAATATGTTCAAAAGGAAATTTCACCAAAATGTAAACAAAGATTTTGGAACCCTATTAGACACTTACCCTTCTACGGTTCTTCACCTAAAAGGGAAGGAATAGAGTTAAAATCAAGGGTGTTTACACTCAATACTAAGGTAAATGATGTTAGAAACTAGGAATCAGTTGCTAGACCAAAATACTTCCACAAGAGAGAGATAATGGTGAGAATTATTGCTATATCAATATGCGAGATTGATTCACAATTGAATTGATATAAATGTACAAGATGAGGCTTGCTTATAAAAGCAAGCATGAACAACCCTAAACCTAACTGGAGCTATAAGTTAGCTAAATGAGATAATGATGCAACCTAGGACTTAAATGAAAGCCTAAATAAACTTATGAAGATGTAATTAAATAGTTAATTACACCAACACCCCCCATAAGTGCAACTTAGGGAGAAGATTATAATGCAAACTACTATGGGTCCCAGCAACTAGGCCATGTTAGGTACCCATTTATAGATGCAAATGAAATGCAATCTCTCATAAAGATGAGAAAAGGGGAAAACCCAGTGGGAAGAAAACATCTCTTCAAAAAAGAGAAAACAACAAAAAAAAACATGACGAATGTAAACATGATGTATGGAGGACTCAATGATACCCCCCAAGGACTACATCCATCATGAATATACAATAAATGACCCCCCCATTAGAGGGAAGTAGAGAGATAAGATATCCCCTGCACACTAAAGAAGCTCCAAAGCCAATGAAGAATGCCTGAAAACAAAAGATGATCCAATGTCTACAAGCAACACATCTCCCCTTAGGAAGAACAAATCCATAAGCTGATGAAGAAATCACTCCATATCTAACTGAATGGAGGAAGAATGAATGCTCAACATGTATGTCTCTAAAAAATGAGTAGGAGCCTCCAAGCTTGAATGAGCCACAACATAATCATGGTCAAACTCAACCAAGAAACATGAAAAATCAAGTGATGGAGGAGACTTGTAAATATAAATCTCCAAAGACAAAGAAGGTGGTGTAACAATTGTGCTAAAACTGTCATCAAAGAGGAGAGAAATCCCCTCAAGTATATCCTCCAAATCTGTAGTATGAGACTCTAGGAACAAGGTATAAATCCCTATCAAATAATCATCCCACAAAGCAAGATCTGAAAAACTATGATTATCCTATTGAACAAAAGCAACAATGGCTAAAGAAGCAGAAGGTGGAGGTGTAGGAAGCTCAACATAGGTCTCTAAAATACCAAGGTGTAGATGACCAAACTTCTCCTCACTAATATGGGTCACACTCAATGGAGTGTGGATGCAGTCAAAGGAACATTATCAGGTTCTGAAGCAAAATGTGAAAAAGAATATACTCGAGATGAATGATCAACCATCCTAATTGCAACAATATCCCTAGTCTCCAAGTCCCTTATATACACCCTATCAGGAGTGAACTCAACTGTTTTACCTTGACCCCCATGAGTAATTTGATAAATAGAATGGAGATTAGTGGTCAAAGAAGGAACACAAAGCACATCATTGAAAGTCCCTTCCCCAATACCAATAGAACCCTTCCCACTTACCTTCATGAATGTATTGTTACCCATCAGAATGTGAGGTGAATTACAAGGCTCAAAAGAAGAGAACATTTCCTTTGAAGATGCCATATGATGAGATGCCCCTGAATCAAGAAGCCATCCTTGAGATTTAGGACTGGTAGAAGCCAAGAGTGCATGCCCTTTCATATTATGTAGCCCAGAACTAGATGTTGTGTTCTCTGACTGTGATGATGATGGAGCTGCCGATTGTGATGGTGAAGAAGAAGTGGAAGACACTAATGAGGGCAACTGAATGTTATTCTTTTGAAGAAGGTGTGTGAGTTCATCAATCTTCTTATTATAACATCTATGCTCATCATGTCCTAACCTTTTGCAATATGCACATTTGGACTTCTTTTTTGTTGGTTCCTCTTTTGAAGAAGATGAGGACTCAGGAGTGCCATGTGAAGGAGAATCTTTACCTTGCTCATTGGACTTGGTTTCCTTTTTGTGATTATTTCCTTTGCCACTTGAATCCTTTGTATCATTCATAATAAGAGCTTGAGATGTTGAAGACTTCAATGTACCTATGTGCATCAACTTTGCTTGTTCCCTTGTGAGCTGTGCAACAAATTCATCAAGAGAAGGCATTTTATATGTATTGCCAAGAGCATCCATTGTAGCATAGCAAGTAGAAAAAAACATAGAATATGAAGAACCAAGCTTAGAAAGAATAGGAAGTATCATCTGTTCATCCTCTTTAACAACCCCACATTTTGATAACTGCAATCTGAGAGAGTTGAGCTTAGAGAAAAAGTCTTGAATATTGTCAAAATCTGAAGGATTAAGACCCATCAATTCATTTTCCAACTTAAATTTCCTTAGCTTGTCTAGCTTACCAAAGAAGCTCTCTAAAGTAGTCTAAACTTCATGAGGATGTGTGAAAGACTCAACATGATATCTAAGATCTGGAGAAATGGATAGAAGAAGATTACCAAGGGCTTCATCTCTTCTATCAAACCATTTTCTTTTCTCTTTTGCTCCCTATGGTTCTAGATCTTGACCAAAAGTGATTTGTTGCAACTTCAACTTTAATAGTAGCAACTCCATCTGAGATTTCCACTCATGATAATTAAATGGAGTTAGAAGTAAAACTTTTGGAAAATCCATGATGAAAGAAGAAGAACAAATTCCTCCACAAAATTGGAAAGCAACTCCTTTGTCACAGCTTTGGAGATGAAAAAATTGATGCAAAAAATTTGGAGCTGAATGACCATTGGCTTTTCCCTCTTTATTTGGAAATAAATAAGTTTTGTAGAAAACTTTAAAAAATCTCTAGAATCCCGTCAGTTTTTAAAAAAAAAACTTGCCCTCTTTTTGAAAAAATTAACCAAAAAGTAGCGAAAATATTGCCGTGCAAAATTCCAAGAGGTCGGCTTAATGGTCAGCCTTTACAAATAAAATGTTTCCCCTTTTTTTAAAAAAACTTTCAATAATGTTGATGAACACAAAGGAGTACCTCCGACTACAAAAAAAAGGACGATGTATGAAAAAGATCGTACCCGGCGAGAAGGCTGATGATGACAGTGATAGCTCGGACCAAGCAAAAATGGTGTCGACCAGTAGCATGGATGAGTGGAAGGCTGGTGTGGATCCGATGTACTAACCTATGCAGATTATGTACCCACCTTGGCCAAGCACCTGACCACTTAAAGGCACAAATTTGACACCCAATGAAGCCTGTGTACTCGTGGATGGACCAATAGGGCCAATGTGACCACTGTCAAAGACTACGAAATATTCTGCACAAGATGCAGATCTAATGTGAGGTGACCGCCAAGGAAGAGACCTCTACATAAATGCAAGGTACCCACCTCCCGATGAACCTATCATGGGTATATTGAAGGTGGCCAATAGGTACACGGGCAGAAGGTGGACCCAATCTAAGTGCTGACAATCGATGCAATGACCGGATCAGATTTGTACACTGATGTGGAGTGTACCATTGATGCTAACAAGGATGGTCTTCAGATCTCAGCCAATGCAAGATGCAGCTATGCCATAGGATGCTGATACCAACAAATACCAATGTGGATCGGTGTATCCAAAAATTTGCATACCAAGCTCTAATTGATAGGCTATGTACCACTTTGACCACAGATTTGACCATACAGAAAGAGTACGTAGGTAGAGTACGACTTGTAATATTCACAGAAATATGCCAACAAATTCTTTTAGAAAACCCCAAATAAATATTTATTGGAATACCTATATGCCTTGTACAAGATATAAATTTGCCCCAAATTTATGAATAATAAGCACAGAAATATTTTTCTAAAAAATATTTTTTGCAAAAATAAGAATGATCGTACCATTTGGGAGGTTGATCGAGCAAAAATAATTTTCTTGAAAAACAACTTTCACCAAAATAGGAGAATTTATAGTCAAAATTCATCTACAGAGCCTTCTAAATTCAACTATGAGGTTATTGAAACCCCAATCTTCACCCAGCAAAAATTTTCAAGCCAAAATAATACCCTCAGATCTGGGAAGGAGTATGCAACCCTAGAAGCTCTGATACCATGTTAGAAACCAAGAATCAATTGCTAGACCAAAATACTTCCACAAGAGAGAGATAATGGCGAGAATGTTTACTATATCAATATGCAAGATTGATTCACGATTGAATTGATACAAATGTACAAGATGAGGCTTTCTTATAAAAGTAAGCATGCACAACCTTAAACCTAACTTGAGCTATAAGTTAGCTCAATTAGATAAGGATGCAACCTAGGACTTAAATGAAAGCCTAAGTAAACTTATGAAGATGTAATTAAATAGTTAATTACACCAAAAAATGATATTTTATGTATCTAATTATGATGTATTAATGCACTGATATGAAAATAAAATGATTTAATGATGTTAAACCTAAGAAATGCATAGTGATGGAAAACACACTCTGATATGAAAAAACACCTAAAAATGCAAGTAAATGATAAAATAACTAAATAGAATTGGAGAGGTGCACCTAGAATCTAAAATAAGATGTGAAGATATTTTGGAATCCTAAAAAATTGATCGAAAATGTTGACTGAGACACTTACGCCAGGCTGGGCAACTTAGTCCTAGTTTCAGGGAAAACTGTCCAAAACAAGAATCTACCAAATGGGTATCGAGAAATGAAAAAACCACTTTTCAAGCTTGGTAGTGGTACTAAATTTCCTTGGTAGTGGTGACTTAGTCCAAATGCATATTTTGAGAATCTCGGGACATGATTCTATAGCTTCAAGTTTGCACTTGTTGTTCTAATGTGGGTCTAGATCTGAATCTTTAGAAAACAACCTGTACAATATCTCCAAGCTTGAATTAGGGTTATGTTGACTTGAATAGATTTCATTGATTGAAGACACCTTTTATGACTTTATCCTTTGACAAATCTTCCTAGAAAGTCTGTAAACACACATTCAAAGGGGGGAAAATGGTTGAGAGTTAGAGTATAGGGGTTTGCCTTGGTAAAAACCCACTCTGGTAATAAAACCCTATGAAATGAAATGAAATATGAAGAGAATGATAAACAAATAACATGCAAATTTCATAAACTTACCAAACCCTTGTTGATGAAATTAGAAGATATGCAATGAAGTGCTCTAATGGATGACTTGATTATGCTTAGAGTGCTTGAATGCTTGAGAATGATTAAGTTAATTGCTTGAGAGAATTCTTGAATGAATTTGGAGGTTGTAAGATATGTAAAATGAGGGGAAAAACCTTTATTTATACTCAATTTTACTATTTTTCTTGAAAATAACACGTCATAGGCTGACCTCAAGGGTTAGAGGATGAAATTTTGTAAGAATTTTGAAAATATTTTGAGTTTTGTGCAAAAAAGGACTAAGTCACCCCTATTGGCGACTTAGTCCCACTTATGCAAATTAAGTGGGTGTTGGGAATTACAAGGCATTAAATGTTGTCTAACAGGAATATCCTCAAAAACACACTTAAGGGGGGATAAAAAGTGCATTATAGGGTTATTTAAACATAAGAAAGGGTTAAATTAATGATGAAAAGTTTAGAAAAGCATGAAAGTGGGTTACAACACTTTACAACACTTTAAAATAAGACTTGGTAAGTGATAAAAAGGAATTATTATGATGAATTATGATAAGAAGAGTCTAGAAATGTGTAGAAATGTGTTACAACACTTCACAACACCTTTACAAGACATCCTAGAAGTCTTAATGATTCACAAGAGTCCAAGACATAATGTCACATTATAACATTAAATCTAGGCAAAATCAAGCCAAATCCACTAGGAGGGCCTGGACATGAGAAAAAGTAGAAGGGTTACTTTTTCCACGTCCACAATATGACAAATCCTGAACACTTTGTGGTGAAAGATAACTGATGGTGATCATTTTTTTTTATTGTATTATATGTTGATGATATGTTATTTATTGTAGAAGGGAAAGGTATGATTTCAAAACTAAAATCTCGGATTACTGCTAAATTTGAAATGAAAGGACTTGGTGCAACTAAACACATTCTTGGGATGAAAATTAAAAGAGATTGAACTAACAAAAAGTTATATCTTGGCCAAATTAAGTATGTTAATTCAATTTTATAGAGGTTTGATATGCACGGTCGAAGATCTAGAGGTTTGATAAGTAAGGTAGCTTGACTTGTCCTAGAAGGCAACTCTATTTTATGAGGGTGTTGTATTATGCCTATATATTTTCATGTATATTAAGAGTTTGATAGTAGCTGTGTTGCCTCCAAATCTCTGACTACTGATATTGTTGTGCGAAGCTTGCTTTGCAAATATATTATAATTTTCATGATTTTTGAATAATATATTGGACAACTTTTAGAGTGGGTTTTTTCTCCTAAAAGGGTTTTCCCCATGCAAATCACTATGTTGTAGTATGCATGATATTTATGTTTATTTTTGTTTAAGTTTTTGTAATTTTTTAAAAGATCTATAAATTTTTGCATTATCCCCCTCTCAAGATTAGTGTAGGAAGTTGTTCTACTATATATATCACTACTGGATTTGACACCATTTTCCAACGGGCATTCGTTGATCATTCGACAAATCTTTGTCGGAAGAGCGACACAATGGAAAAATTATTTCCATCACTATTTTTTTGTCACAAGGCCAACACAAATTAAATGTTGAAATAACAGTGAAGAATCATCGGTCGACGACATCATGAAATACCTCGGGATTTCATCGAAATATGGAGAAAACTTTGTTTATCCACCGACGAATTACACCAGAAGTTCGTCACCGGTTCAATGAAATGGGAAAGTAGTAGCGTCAAAACAACAAAAGACATTCGTCAAAATTGTGACAAAATTCTCAAATAGTAGCGTTAAAAGAACACCAAAAGTTCATCGAATGTGTGATGAAATAGGCAAGTAGTAGTGTCGACAGAACACCAAGAGTTCGTCGAAAGAGTGATGAAATTAGCAAGAAGTAGCATCAAAAGAACACCAAGAGTTCATCGAAAGTGCAATGAAATTAGCAACAAGTAGCATTGGAAGAACACCAAAAGTTCATGAAAGTGCGATGAAATGGGCAGGGAGTTATGACGAAATCGTCATCACAGCTATAGTAACTTCGTTGATCCTTTCTATTGATTTGTCGATGGTTGTCATCAAAATTGTGATGAAGAAGCAAAATTTAAAAAAAAAATATTCATGGAAATGCATCATTGCGGAGACTGACGACTGATCAGACTGCATATTGGTTTGATGCTTCAAATGATGCATTTCTTATATTGAAAAGTGCATTACCTTATTGAGCTTCTCTTTGTTTTGAGAATAGTTTAATATTCTCTACTTAACAGGGCCAACCACGTGACGGTGGAAGCTCATTTGGCCCCTCCCCCCCTCACATCACTCTCAATTCCCCATACCCAATCATATAACATTAATCATTGATTCATCAATAACATATAACATTCATTCATTCATCCATTAATAACATATAACATTCATTAATTAACATATTCACATTCATTCATTAACATATAAAATTCATTCATTCATCCATTAATAACATATAACATTCATTAATTAACATATTCACATTCATTCATTAACATATAATATTCATTCTTTCATTTTTTACATATTATCAAAAATATGGTTGTCATGATATGATTACAATCACTTTTTTTTTGTTTCTTTTTCAAAGCTACATAAAGCTGAAGTGGAGTATCATTTTCTAAATCAATATCTATCCCCCCTTTAGTTATTCTTCCCTTTGCTTGTGATCTTAATGTACGCTTAGTCATCTGCTCATGATGTGGATCTTTCAAGGGGTGATATCTGCAATAAGAAAGAAATGTTAAACTGATATGTTTTATTATTATTGTTACAAGTATTTTATTAATTAAAAGAACATTAGAGTGGTTCTCTTTACTTGATGGGTCTACATCATGTTCCTGAACTTTTGTTATAGACTCATGCTCAACATGTTGAACACCCTCTAAATCCTGATCTACAGTTGAAACATGAAAGGTTACATTAATTAATACACCAATTGAAATTAAATATGTTTAAGAGAACATGAGGGTGGTCCTCTTTACCGGATGGGGCCACATCATGTTCCTGATCTTCTCTAGCCTGATCATGCTCAACATGTTGATCATGGTTTACATGCTCTAAAGTTGAAACACAAAAGGTTACATTAATTAATACACCAATTGCAATTAAATATGTTTAAAAGAACTTTAGAGTGGTCCTCTTTACCTGATGGGGGCACATAATATTCCTAATCTTCTCTAGCTTGATCATGCTCAACATGTTGATCACACTCTACATGCTCTAAAGTACCGAGATGCAAAACATGACCTTCATTTGCGCGTTTTACTCCACCCTCACCAGGCTACATTCCAATGTCATGTGTAGTATATATTATCATTGCTTGAATGTTTAAAACAAATAGGAATGCAATTACTTTATGGTGGAAATTGATATTGAATAGATTGCACAATTATTCAATTTTAAATAAACTTTATTGAGCTTATTTACCTGTGTGTCGGATGCAATGGAAGATTGTGTTTGCCTAGTCATGACTCTTAAGTGCTCAACCAAGACTCCATAGCCTTGCTGGAAGGAAATCTTTAGGTCCTCTTCTATGGGAACTTTGTTGAATTCAGAGCCCTACATTTTTGTAGAAGATCATGAATTTTGTTTCTATGGTGTGATAAAAACCAAAATTGTTTTCAATTTATTATAATTTGGATGCAATATTTCATTTATTGATACTTACAATTCATGCAGCTAATTTCATATAACCACCAGAGCCAAGTTTGTGTTTCTCGTGCTTTTCTAGTCTTGCCTTTGTTGCCTTCGATGTGTTGGGCAGCCTATGAAAAGTTTGGAATATGTTAGATTATGTAAAAAGAAAGAGTAATCAGTATATAATTACATTGTTGATAGTATCACACATAGCATACTACTTTTTAAAAAAAAATTAATGGCATTTCCATAGCATACAGACATTGAGAGCATATAAAATACAGAGTTCAATCCATGAATTATAGAAAATAGATATTAGTTGGTTATATTCATATCACTGATTACATTGCACAAAAAATACTACAACTACATAAATATCAGATGGTGACAGTTGTCTATGCTACCACATTTTTCATACATGTCTACCAAAGCATTTTATCAAATAGTTCACTGCCTTGCTGCTATGGCTAAAAGCCTAAAATAGGTGCTTTCAAACAAGCTATTGATGCTTGGAAAAAATCTATCAAAGCATAATAGTAAGCAATAACATAGACAAGGAAGTGAATGTTTTCAAAATGCCTCAAATAAATGTGGTCTCATGGTGATGGAATGCCATGACAATCCATAACGCAATTTGCTTATCATGGGATTCATTATGGCATTCCATCACCATGAGACCAAATTTTTTTGAAGCATTTTTCAAATAGTTCACTACCTTTTCTATGCTACCACATTTTTCATACTGCTATGGCTAAAAGTAAAAACCTCAAATAGGTGCTTCGAGACAAGCTATGGATGCTTGGAAAAAAATCTGCCAAAGCATAATAGTAAGCAATAACATAGACAGGCAGTGAATTGTTTGAAAAAGGCCTAAAAATGCAGTCTCGCAGTGATGGAATGCCATGACAATCCATAGCAATTTGCTTGTCATGGCATTCGTCATGGCATTCCATCACTATGAGACTACATTTCTTTGAGACATTTTTTTCAAGCAATTCACTACCTTGTCTATGCTACTATATTTTTCATACATTTCTACACCAAAGCATTTTTATCAAATAGTTCATTGCCTTGTTGCTATATGGCTAAAAGTCTAAAATAGTTGCTTTTAAACAAGCTATGGATGCTTGGAAAAAATCTATCAAAAGCATAATAGTAAGCAATAGCATAGAAAAGGAAGTGAACTATTTCAAAAAATGCCTCAAAAATGTGGTCTCATCAGTGATGGAATGCCATGACAATCCATAAATTTGCTTGTCATGGCATTTTTGTAACATTCCATCACCATGAGAGTACCATTTTGAAACATTTTTTCAAATAGTTCCTCCCTTTTTCTTCTACCACGTCACTGCATACATGTCTACCAAAGTATTTTATCAAACAGTTCAATGTCTTCATGCTATGGCTAAAAAGTAAAAACCTCAAATAGGTGCTTTCGAACAAGCTATGGATGCTTGGAAAAAATCTACCAAAGCATAATAGTAAGTAATAACATAGACAAGGCAGTGAATTTTTTGAAAAATGCCTAAAAGAAATGCAGTCTCACGGTGATGCAATGCCATGACAATCCATAGCAATTTGCTTGTCATGGCATTAGATAGGTAACGCATTCCATCACCATGAGACTACATTTCTTTGAGACGCCTTTTCAAAGTTCCTTTGCCTTGTCTATCACTACCATTTTTTCATACATGTCTACCAAAGCATTTTATCAAATAGTTCATTGCCTTGTTACTGTGGCTAAAAGCCTAAAATAGGTGCTCAAACAAGCTACATGGATGCTTGGAAAAATCTATCAAAGAAAACATAATAGTAAGCAATAGCGTAGAGGAGAATTGAGCATTTCCATCTCAAAGAAATGTGAATCTCATGTGATGGAATGCCATGACAATCCATAGAAATTTGCTTGTCATGGCATTAAGTTATGGCTTTCCATCACCATGAGACCACATTTTTTGAAGCATTTTTTCAAATAGTTCACTCCCTTTTCTATTCTACCACATTTTTCATACATGTCTACCAAAGCATTTTATCAAACAGTTCAACGCCTTCATGCTATGGCTAAAAAGTAAAAACCTCAAACAAGTGCTTTCGAACAAGCTATGGATGCTTGGAAAAAATCTACCAAAGCATAATAGTAAGCAATAACATAGACAAGGCAATGAATTGTTTGAAAAAAATTCTAAAAGAAATGAAGTCTCACAGTGATGGAATGCCATGACAATCCATAGAAATTTGCTTGTCATGGCATTCGTCATGGCATTCATCACCATTAGATTACATTTCTTTGAGACATTTTTTTCAAGCTGTTCATTGCCTTGTCTATGCTACTGCATTTTTCATACATGTCTACCAAAGCATTTTATCAAGTAGTTCATTGCCTTGCTGCTATGGCTAAAAGCCTAAAATAGGCGCTTTCAAACAGGCTATGGATTCTTGGAAAAAATCTATCAAAGCATAATAGTAAGCAACAAGCCATGTCTCATGGTTTTTTTTGCGCAAAAATCACCTAAATTTTATTCACCTTTTTGTAGATTTTAAACACATTTTTTTGGCGATTTTGAAGTTTGAAATGGAAAAAAATCATTGACCAAAAATTCAATGATTTT